>JAMAJW010000068.1:0-126315 GCA_023628855.1 Coniochaeta sp. PK30-01
AACGAGCCAGCCGTCGTCGCCCGCGAGCCCGAGCCGCATCATCAAGGCAAGAAGACTAAGAAAAACAACGAGCCAGCTGTGGTTGCTCGCGAGCCAGAGCCACACCACCAAGGCAAGAAGACCAAGAAAAACAACGAGCCAGCAGTCGTTGCTCGCGAGCCTGAGCCTCACCACCAGGGCAAGAAGACCAAGAAGAACAACGAGCCAGCCGTCGTCGCCCGCGAGCCCGAGCCGCATCATCAAGGCAAGAAGACTAAGAAAAACAACGAGCCAGCAGTCGTTGCTCGCGAGCCTGAGCCTCACCACCAGGGCAAGAAGACCAAGAAGGCCAACAACTGATTCCGTGCCTTCTTTACCCGGTTGGGATTGTTGAGTGGCCGTTTTCGGGCAGATGGCTCAGCCATGCTTCCAGTCAACATCTGATATGGCAACATAGGCAGTCCAGCTTATGTTCAATCATGAAGCTTTGATGTCTGTTAGCGGCGATCAGGGTACGGTGGATGACTTGGTGTGCTTTTGTGTAAATAATGTCTCCATTCATGGCCTTCCGCCATCACAAATGAAACCAAGTCCTGTCCGAGGATTTGAGGGGTTTTGCAATACCGAAGATACCAACAGCTGTGTTTTATAATATATATCTACTGATTCTTTCGGATCACATAGATATTCTAGGCATAATCAAGGCACTCTTTTCTTGTGTTGACCCGTGTTGTGTCTTGCGCGAACCATGCGCAATGCCACAGCCTGGAATATCGTTGAAATGCAACAATGTCCAATTAAGGTTCTCAGACGATCTGAAGGATTTGTGGCTGCCGTCTAGCCAAGATCCATGGAATAGCACAGAACGTCAGCATCGAACAATGTCTAATAAGTCGACGTCCTCCAGTACCGCAACATGCTCACCTCAGTCAGCTTGGAAGGTACATTAGGTAAGGTACAATACTGTACATACCTGTTTCGTTTCGTCTCTTGATTGACCAATGACCACCGAGCACAACTTGCCAATTGGCAAAGCTAATGTAAAGATGTATGTATGTCTACTGTAGTGATCACCAACGTGCCCCTTTGCTCCAATGCAGCTGTGGTATAACTCTCTGCAGCCAGGGCGGCTCACAGTGTTGAAGAGTTATCGTTGATGACCCTTGTTCTTACGGTATCGGAGTTGCTCTCGGAGACCGCAGTGACAGGCGGGATCTGACGTCGGCCGGCTGCCGGAGTGGAACCGATTCCACACGTGGGTCCGGCTTTAAGCAAAACCGCTGTCAGGCACGTCCCGCCATTGACTGGCTGAGCAGTTGCTGAGGCGGGAAACATGGAAACATGCCACTTTTGAGCACCGCTTCCTTCTCGATCCGAGAACCACATTGGAGACTAGGGAAACTTTGCCAGCGAATCACCGGCCTTCCCGCTCCCTCTCATCGTCCCAGCTTCGCCTTCCAATTGCACGACTTGGACGACAAGTCGGACAAAGAATGCTAGACATGCCACCCAACCGGGCCATATATCCTTGCTACCCTGCGAGTCCTGCCAAAAAACCGAAGACCCTTCTCTTGTTCGTACTCGGATTTGCGCATCGCGCCGCCCATGGGCCGTTTTGTCGTGCCCGGCTTCGTCAAGTGCCGAGGCGGTGCAAATTGACGATCACCTACCGCAGTAGATCTATCTGTGGCGGTCAGATTTTCCGGATAGAATAAATACAAGATGGCAAGCTTTCTTGTTGTTGCTGTCGTGCTTGTAACAAGTAATTTGAAGGCGATTGGTAGACTGCTCTCTCTCTTCCTCTGCTCTGCTCATACTCAGCTCTCTCCTGTAACGATCGACTTGACATCGCGGTCCCAACTACCTCCCTTAGGGTGACGCTACCGGGTTTGGCGCGAAACAGTCCGTGAGGCTGTCCCACCCGGTCGTTTGTGGAGGGTTCTTAATTGCCCCTTATCGCGCTCATCTTTCTTTTAAAAGAGACCCCTGGAGATTTCTAATCGCCAATTTCACTACCACGCCTCCGCGAGAAATATACCTACGTTCTTTTCCCTCACCTCCTCCGTCTTAGTCGCGAAGCCACAACACTCGTTCACACCTCAAGCATTCGGCTCATAGAGCCCATTTCACTCAAAATGGATATCGTTCTCGAGGTCTCCGATACTTTCCTTTTCGACTATATGTACGCCTGGGCTCTGCCGGCACGCGAAGCACCCCTTGGCTACCCTGACCATTATGCGACAAATGCCACCCAGAAGCTCACATCATGGCAATACAAGCCTGCAACGTCATGGTTCTCTCTTGAGCCTCGCGCAGCGGCGTATGGCAGCGCGCTGGCCCGCGACAACGTCTTTCGCCAGTTCTTTTCTTTCTTCCTAATATTCTGGTTAGTTGGATAACCGAACACAATATCCAGCACCTTGGACTGCCATTGACTGACGCGTGCTTGCTAGGCTGTTTGGCTTGATCATGTACTATGTTTTCGCAAGTCTGAACTACCTCATCGTGTTCGACAAGCGGACTTTCAAGCACCCAAAATACCTGAAGAACCAGATCGCCCTCGAGATGAAGCAAGCCAACTGGTCGATGCCCATCATGGCCATCTTCACCGCGCCCCTCTGTGTCCTCGAGGTGAAAGGATACAGCAAGCTCTACGACACGACCGCCGAGGGCCCCGGCCGCTGGTGGGACTACGCGCAGTTCCCCGCCTTCGTCTTCTTCACCGACATGTGCATCTACTTCATCCACCGCGGCCTGCACCACCCGGCCGTGTACAAGTACATCCACAAGCCGCACCACAAGTGGGTCGTGCCGACTCCCTATGCGAGCCACGCCTTCCACCCCATCGATGGGTATCTCCAGGGCCTGCCGTACCACCTGTTCCCCTTCATCTTCCCGCTGCAGAAGATGGCGTACGTCTTCGCGTTTGTCTTCATCAACTTCTGGACCATCATGATCCATGACGGCGAGTATGTCGCCAACAACCCGGTCATCAACGGCGCTGCCTGCCACAGTATCCACCACACGGCGTTCAACTACAACTACGGCCAGTTCACGACGCTGTGGGACCGTCTGGGCGGCAGCTACCGCGCACCCACCCCGGAGCTCTTCCAGAAGGAGGAGAAGGCCATCAAGAAGGTCTGGCAGGAGCAGTCAAAGACATACCAGCAGATGGTTGCCGAGGTTGAGGGCGAGGACGAGCGCGTGTTCAATGACACCGTCGAGACGAAGAAGACCCTGTAAAGGGTCTTGATTATCGTATGTCATGGTGATGCAAATAAGTTACGGTCTTACGGCGAATCAGTAATGAGGAGGTGCTCAGGCCGTAGTGGCGGCTGCCTCGATCAGCCTCAGCTAGCAGAACCTGCGTTTTGCTGTACAATGCGAAAGAGTTGAGGTCGGTGGTGTATATAGTTGCGTCTTTTGCACGATGCTGGGCTTTCCGGGAAACGTGCTGCTTGGGAATGGTGTTCAGGGGTTTACGAACTGGTATGGTCATCGTCACTCGCTTGAATTGGACTCGCAAGACAAGGTCGAAGTGAGAGAAGATATCACATTTAATAATCAACTAATAAGTTTAAAACACTTGCTTCTCCCGGCTAGAATGCTGTGATCCAAAGTTAAGTCCCTAGAACACGAGCGCCGGTGCCCCAAAAGATTAGGAATCCCACTCGAGACGGTATCAAGATCTGGCCCGACATATGCTATCCGCCCGATATCGTCGAGACGATCACGACGTGCAGATCACCGAAACGCCTCCGATAACTCCCAAATGGCCAACAGAAACTCAAGGAAAAATATAGACGACTGGCAGGTATCACTCAACGGAAACACAACACTCTTGAAATCGTCCTGCAAAGTCCCCCCCTTCACCAACCCTTTACACTTACGAAAAGCTCACAAACTTCGGATCCCTCGGCCGTCCGTCCGCCCCGATCCCATTATCCGCAAACCGTTGCTCCAGATAGACCCTCCTTGCCGCATCGAAGTTCAGCCTCCGCTTCTTCATGATCCTCAATATCTCCCTCTTCGCGGCGTCGTCCAGGCCGGCGCGAGAGTCGCCGCCCTCGATATTCGTGCCCAGATCGAACGTGCTCGAGGAGAGGCCGGCCTCCATGTCGTCGGCGAAGGAGTGGGAGGTAAAGGTTGCGGGGAGCCGGGAGTAGATGTACTCCCGCGTGAAAGTGTAGCGCAGGCGGGAGCCGAGGTCTTGGACCTGGTAGGTGAAGGATGGGAGCCAGTGGGCCCGGGTCAGGTAGAGGAGGGTTCCCGAGAGGAGGGTCAGGAAGATCAGCGTGTAGAGGAGGTAGGCCATTTTGCTGCCGGCTTGCGATGCTGACGCTCGAGCTCTCGAGGTCGCTTATGGTAGACGAAAATAGAGGTGTGAGTGCGAGTGAGAGCGAGCGGTTGATTTCTCGATAGCCGCGGGATGGTCACGACTCAGGTGTACTGCGACGGCTCGGAGGCCTCGGGCTTTGCTTATAATCGGCGTTGCGAAAACGAGAGAGTGAAGGAAAGAATGGATAAAGGTCTCGTCTCTAGCTCATGCCAGGCGATGGCACCACCAAGCCATCAAGATAATCGGCAACCAAGGAGCTTGGTGATAGCGGTGTTGAGGAGATCTGAAGACGTTGAGGCGCAGATGATGTGAGGGAGCTGTCCTGCATGGTAGAGTGCGGTCCCTTAAACACGACACTGCGTGTCAGGCTCTCGGCCGTTCGTTGGCTAGTGGCATCACCTTTGGCAGAGTAGACGCACGGACCAACACTTCCGGATTGGGCAACATCCAAGGCTCCACTAGCCCGCAGAACTTAGCGTCACGGTACGTACCCTTAAGCGAGAGGCCCCGACCTTGGCGGGCACACAGTTTGTGAATTCAGCTTTGTGTGGTGATAATTTGTCTCGTCGATTTTGAACTTGCACCCCGAACGCCAGTCTCTCGTCCCACGATTCCCTACGTACGAGGTCACATAACTCAAAATGTCTTTCACCAACATTTCGTCCGATGTCGTCTGGGAGGTTGTCCGTGAGTTTTCCCTCCTGGCGGTAAAAGCTGAGAAGCAGCCCTTGGACAATTGCTGACTTGTTGATGGACGTACAGGCAACAACAACGCCTTCCTCGTGAAGCGTAGCAAGCACATTGGAGGTGGCGGTGGTGTTCAGTTCTCGCGTGACCCCTACAACCCGACGAACGTTCACTCGCGCAAGGTACGAAAGCAATGGCTCCCGATTCCGACTCCCGGGGTGAACCAGGCGCTAACATCATGGATCGCAGTACGCTGGTTTCGTCAACGACAAGGCTGTCGGTGTCCTCCCCACCGAGAAGGGCGTCCAGGTCATCGCCAAGAAGTCCGGCAGCGCCAACAAGCCCGCGGCTTCCAAGCACTCCGTCAACTACTCCAAGTCCACCCGCAAGTGAGTTGCAGTCGCCGTCTTAGCATGGCAAACCTTGCCTACGCAGCCGCGATGTTCTAATTCTGTATACAGGACCTTCAAGTCGATCGCCAACCAGACTGCCAAGTCCGGCTACCGGCCCGATCTCCGCGCCGCCGCCGTTGCCCGTGCCAGCGCCATTCGCCGATCCCAGAGACCCGTCAAGCCTACCCCCGAGGCCAAGCTTAGGGGTAACGCCGCCAAGAAGGCTGCTGAGAAGGCTTAGAGGGGATGGCTGTTGAATAAGGGACGTTGGGGGGCGGTCCTTCGCAGGACGTGGGTTCTTGCCGCTAGACTGGAGGAGATGTTGATTTCGGTCATGCGGGTTTACGACTTTATCGACGGAACAAAAGGGTTCAGGCTTTCGGATTGCCAATCATGCATCTAGGGCTGGCTACGGCGTTTGATATCCCAGAATACAAGAATCCCGGAGGGAGCGCTTGAGAACAAGAGCTGCTCTGCTGTGGCCATGAAGACAAACTGCTGGTCGCCGTAGTGAGTGGTGCGGGGGTACGGTTGTACTGGATCTATTCCCTGCATCATATGCGTTCCCTTTCCCGAGAGTACAAGTTCTAGAATCGGTAGGCGGGACTCCATATGTTTGTATCCTGACTGTAGAATTAGGTAGGAAAGAACGCTCAGTCTTGACTCGGCCTCCGGAAGCCTCCATCTGTCCCCGGCCCATCCCGAGAGTTTCACACATCCGAACCGAGACCTCGGACCCGGGTCAATTACTTGCCTTATGGTCGGTGGATTTCATGTGATGAACTAGGAACTGAGAATTGTACCGAGTGCTTAATATTTACCGTGCAAAGCTACGTGTCCAAGCTGTTCTTATGTTGGTTCGAGATGTGAAGATGCTGTACCTGGCATGTACCTTGGAGAGCATCCATGGCTTGCATCATTTGCTCTAGTTTCCGGCAATGCGCTACAATTGTAAGCTGTTAGCTGACCGCGGTATCCGGCAAGGGAACATTAACAGACGTGGGGTCAATTGCGCCCCCCGGGCAAGCGGCCTTGCCCCGCCATTGAGCTGCTTCGTTGGAGCTCCGGTTCCCCAACTGCCATCATAAGACCAGGTCTATCCCGCCGCATCCCGTCAGTTCCTCTCTCACATCTTTTATTGAAGCCTCTGAAAGTTAGACAGTAAGTTATCCCAAAGCTCGAGAAGTCCCATTGTCTCGTTATTTACGTTTTTGCCCTCAACTGACGCTCCAACCTCTCCTCGACAGATCATCTTTAGGACCCCTACCCCGCTCCCTTTACATTTAAACCTCCACCGTCAAAATGGTCAAAGCAGGTACGCAACGAGCCGAAAGCTTTAGGGAATTGTTTCGCTGAAAGAGTGACTGGGTTGCTGATAATGTACTAGTCGTCGCTGGTGCCTCTGGTGGCATTGGACAGGTATGGCATGGCATCCACGCCTCCAACTGATTCACGTCGAGAACGACCACCGTACTTGAGGCTATACCTGAGACGCACAGTGCTAACACCCGACGTCCCACCCATCAGCCGCTGTCCCTCCTCCTCAAGCTCTCCCCCCTCGTTGACGAGCTCGCCCTCTACGATGTTGTCAACACTCCCGGTGTTGCAGCTGACCTGTCGCATATCTCTTCCAACGCTGTAAGCCTCTCACTGACGACACCCCGGGTTCCGAACTTCCGAACACTGTATCGTCTAACTACTCCATGCGAACCAACAGAAAGTCGCCGGCTACCTGCCCCCTGATGGTGGCGCCAAGGCCGCTTTCAAGGATGCCGACGTTATTGTTATCCCAGCTGGCATTCCCCGTATGTGATACCATGCTGGTCCGGAGGCTCTGACAGCGACATGACCCCCTTGGTCTCGATGCTGACCTGATACAACAGGCAAGCCCGGCATGACCCGTGATGACCTCTTCAACATCAACGCCGGCATCGTCAAGGGCCTGATCGAGGTGGCCGCCGAGGTCGCCCCCAAGGCCTTCATCCTCGTCATCTCTAACCCCGTCAACTCGACCGTCCCTATTTCGGCCGAGGTCCTCAAGGCCAAGAACGTCTTCAACCCCCAGCGCCTCTTCGGCGTTACGACGCTCGACATTGTCCGCGCCGAGACCTTCGTCGCCGAGATCGCCGGCAAGTCCAACCCCCAGGAGCTGACGGTGCCCGTCATCGGCGGCCACTCGGGCGAGACCATTGTCCCGATCTTCAGCCAGGTCACCCCTAAGGTTACCATCCCCGACGACAAGTACGACGCGCTCGTCAACCGCGTCCAGTTCGGTGGCGACGAGGTCGTCAAGGCCAAGGACGGTCTTGGTTCGGCTACCCTGTCCATGGCTTATGCCGGCTACAGGTAAGAATAATCGACCAGCTTGGAGCGGCGTGTGGTAGGCCGCAGCTAACCCGTCTCCAGGTTCACCGAGAAGCTCCTTAAAGCCCTTAAGGGCGCCAAGGGCCTTGTCGAGCCCAGCTATGTCTACCTCCCCGGTGTCCCCGGAGGCAAGGAGATTGCCGAGAAGGTCGGCGTTGACTTCTTCTCCGTTCCTATCGAGCTTGGCGTAAGATTCCCCGTCATCCGGAGGCCTCTCCTCTCCCCCAGACACCCCGTTTGCTAACGACTCATTTCTGTAGCCCAACGGAGCCGAGAAGGCGATCGACATCCTCGGCGACCTGACTGCCAAGGAGAAGACGTTGCTGGAGGCCGCCATCAAGGGCCTGAAGGGCAACATCGAGAAGGGCGTGACCTTTGCCAACCAACCCCCGCAACAAAAGTGATTAGACCCTCCTCTTCATTCCCTTCCTCTAGCCGGAGCAGGCACCATGTTGTCCTGTCCTCCTGTCGCAGAGCTGTGTTGTCATCAGAAACGTCCTAGTGCTCGTTAGACAGTCCATATTGTGCAGTGGAGTAAAGAGAAAAAGAAATCAAAATCCGGCGAAATATGTGCAAGTGGCTGATGTGTTCTGTGTTCTTTCCTAGGCTGTGAGCGATATCATTCTCCACTTCCTGATATGGTGCCAAGAGAAACAGTGAGGCCAGGAAAAAGATGCGCCCAAGAGCAAGCAGATGGTGGATTTGCCGGAGGCTCCGGCCGCCAAGGTGCTTGGTCGGTTGATGATGGGTTCGGATGATGTGTTTTTGCGAGGCGTGCAAATTGCTACTCCGACTTGATCGGGTATGATCCAAACAGATAACAATGATTAGAGCATCTCTGGCATGATGCTTGGGTATAGCCCTATGCTAGCATGCGGACCAAATAAACCCCTAGAACGCCGTGCGCCGGCCCAATGCCTTGTTCCCTCTATTCTCATGTCTATGAGAAGGTCAAAACCCTCGATGCATTACCAAGCCCTGATGCCGCCACAACGCCCTCCACTCCATCTGGAAGGCCTGCCGGAACCGAGATGCTGTCGCCCCGTAACAGTCCTTATGACTTGGTCGATATCGTCTTGATCTGGAACACAGCTCCCGGTAGCTCGTTCGTCTCTGCCTGGACAGTGGCATTGATGCCCATAGCCGCCAGTGCCCCACGCACGATGCCGCATGGGAACCAAAGGAACTGTCCCGAGTCTTCATTAGCCAGCAGTTCTCCCAGATATTATCTCGGCCAAAAGGTGTGTGGTGTCCATACCGGCTGCGCCCGTAAGACCGCCTGTCCCCCGGCCTCGGCGCTCATCCGCGAGAAAGGCCGGAAGTTGTTGTCGGTCAGCACGTAGACGCCCCTGTGATTCGTCTTGAGGTTGTCGACCTGCTTGCGAAAGACGAGTGTCCACAGATCCTTGCAGACGAACTTTATTACGTCTAAGGTGTCGTTGAAGCGTGGCCTGTCTCTTGAAAATCTGCTCCCCCACCCGGGTAAGATCAGCATCCGCCTTCACATGGATAGAGAGAAGGTCGTCGGCTTAAGGGGTGGAGGAGGCGTACCGTTCGACTAGTCCCTGCCCGACTCTGTATCCCAGCGTCTCGAGCCTGTAGAACACGGCGTCGCGCTCCTCGTCCTCGTCTAGTAGCTTTCTCGTGGTGGCGGTTCCGCCGTTCTGTTGTGATGCTGCTTGTGAAAGGCCGTCCGGGATAGACGTGGGATCTTGCGCGGCGGCCTCGAGCTCGTTTGTTATCCTATAGGCCATGGGCACGATCTCGATGAGGAGGAAGTCGAGGCAGGACGAGCTGAGGAAAGTGGCAGTTGGATCGGAGATGTTGTAGGGGGGCATCACCGGTTCGAAAGCCATATTCGCGGTTTCGGAAGTGCCGGTTTGCCTCGCAGAAGAGGGGATGCTGGGTGTGCTTTGCTCGGTGAGTGCTGACTTGCGGGCAGGAGGTCTTGGGCAGGACTGTCGTGAATTGCTAGCTAGTTTCACGGAATTGGTAATAGAAGAGGGTGTTGATCCGTCTGAGAGCTACAGGTCATGCACATCAGCATATATGCAGTTCCACAATTGATAGGCCTCCGTACTCTGGTATGCAAGAATGAGCTTGAATGTAGACTTGGTGTCTACGGCAGGCTTGTTGAAGCCCCGGTTGAGTTACATGCGCATACCCCGGATCCAAAGTGCTTATCGGCGATATAACTAAAGCCCCGATATATTGCTTAAACAGTAATATGCATAAAGTCGGTGTGAGTTATGCATTTAACCAGACATCACTTGGAGGCTACACAACCGAGTCTCGTTCACTATGACCACCACATGCAGAGGGACACATTACCACGCATCTCTTGGTGCTAATGCTGCCTACATCCTGTTGATAACATCATCCAACGCCCTCATGGTATCTTTATCCCCCTTGCGGTATCTTGACAACAGCTGCAATGCAGTACCTAACCGAAACCGAACGGTCACATTCTCCTTGTCCACCCTACCAACCTAGGTGCCGACCAAAACCAACCTAAGTGAACCAAGACTCCTGCTAAACCGAAAACCTAAACCATGACAGAATGGGAAACGCCCTGAACTCCGGTGATATGGTTACTGACGTAGCTCTTGAAGCAAGTCAAAAGAGCTAAGTGGTGTACATGCATGCGAGCCCTGAAAAGACTAGCCTGTAGCCAAAAGGAATGGATCACTTGAGGTTGCCCCGTTTCTAGTGAGACCAGCCATTATATCCATTGCCTTGGGTGTTCGGCCGTTTTATCGGGCGAGTATCAGCTTCATCGTCTGACAATGTCAGGTCGATCACTTCAGCTGCTGGTCGCTTGCTACTGGTCGTCGATCTCGGCGGCATCGACGAACCTTCCCGCGATGACCCCTGCACTGGAGTGCTGAAAGTATATCCGGAGCGGCTTGGAGTTGCGGTGTTGCTTTGCAAACTGCTGACTTGGGCGATAACTAGGTCATCGTCGTCGACAAAACTTGTCTCTGGCTGTGGGCGAGTCTTTTCTTCGCTCTGTAGAGCTGGAAGAACCCATTGTCCATCGGGCTCGATCGTGACCTGTTCGATCGATTGAGGAGTATTGGTGAGAATATCTTTGACGTATCTGCGTCTTGTTAGTATGCTAGGGTTCGTATTGCGACGGGTAGGGGTTGAGAACGCACTCATCTACGGCGAGATGCTCAAAAGGAGCTGGATTGTTGCATATAGGACATATCCATTGTGGACCTTGTTCCTGGAGTTGCAGGTAGGCTGTCGCGTCAAAGCATTGGATGTGACTGCACTTTAGACCCCGACATGGTACCACGAGGCGCATGTAACTGAGAGGATCTTTCAGAGAGATCACTTGAGACGTAGCCACAACGTCTGGATCACTGGCCTTCTTGGTGACTGCATCTGTGTCAGCGAGGGCAAAGAAGGAAACCAAATGACAATGCCTGATAACATACGCTCCTGAATAACCGAAGCCTTGGCGATTCGCTTGCTCTTCTTGATTTGCTCCACGAGCTCGTCTATTGCCGTGACCTTACACACGTATACTCCAAAATAGAATTTCTAGTGTTCGCATAAGTTAGCGAGGTTCTTCCAAAATATATATGCTCTTAGGTGCTCTAGTACTGGAGCATCTACCTTCGAGGTCAGCGCATAAGTGAGCTCGACGTTGTTGTTATACGTGGAAGGCTTGAGACGCAGATGGGGAGTGAGGTCCACTGGTCTCGTAGACCCGGGTTTATTCTTCAGCCCTCTCAGGTTGGCCTTGACTTCTCCTCCGTTGACCTTCAGCTCGGATTGGTAAGGAAAACAAATCTCTTGGATTCCTTGATTGCCGGCTGCACAGAAGGCCATGACCCTCATGGACTTTGGATCGTTCGCGCACTGCTGTAGTGCGGCGTGATCCTGGGTCCTGACATAGACATTTACCGTCTGCCGGTGCTGTTGCATTACTGCAAGGCTCATTAGCATCACCGATGGCTCGTCTAGAATTTCCGGAACAAACCATCACAGGTGCGCACATCACCTATCCTTGCCACCATCTCGTAAAACGGACTGTGCTTATACTGGAAGCCTGGGTAGGTATCGATTTAGCATTGAGCTTCCAGAGATACAATGGTGATATCATCTTACTTTGCTGGATTGTTCCAGGTCGTTGACCATTCGCGGGTCCGGACGCGTACCCATTAGGCGCGTACCCGTTGTTCGGAGCCATGTTCGGAGCCATGTTCGTGTACGCAGCTGGGCTCAACCCTGCCGTTGATGGGTAGAGAGAAGGATGCGCATTGAGGTTGGGTATCGGCTGGTGTGCCCTGGCACTTACGGGCGCATTGTTGTAGATGGACTGTTTCACCTCATTGAATCGTTGGAGGTCTCCTCGCGCCTCGCACTCTCGGATCACTAGCCGCATGCAAGTTTCAGTTAGCAACCTGGACAGTGCGAGTCTCGTGGCCGAGGGTGAGAGGTCTGCTCCCTATCACCAGTCAATCAATTACTTACGGTTCACAATACGTCTCTGCAAGTCGGACTTATTGCCTGTCTTGGCGAGACCGTTGACGACGCAGATGGTCTGCAGCTGGGCCTTGGAGATACCGGGTATCTGCGCCACGCGTGATAGCCCAGCTACTTCCGCGCTGGAAGGTCCAGCAGAATTGCTAGCCATGACGACTCATCGAGGAAGGAGCGGTTGCCCCGGACTCCTAGCGCTGAGCGCTGAGGATGCTCGCGGACTTGACTAATGTTTGCGCAGCGCGACTGCCTTGTCCGACAACACCGTGAACGAGGATTCGCTTCTGCTTCTGGCCACTCAAGTCCCACAAGCAGAATACTTCTTTCGCAATTCAGAAGAACAGAGGAGAAGAAACCGCGCTGGTTCAAGCGGTCCGGTCACAGCAGGTCGGGAAGGACCTCAGTATTGCGATAACGAGATCGCCTTACGACGTCGATATCGAGGCGGGAAGTAGTGGCAGAACAGAGCTTCTGGCGACGAGGCAGCCTGATGGTCCACCAACATTTAGTCAGAAAGAAACCTAGCTGGTTAGCGGCTGCTTGAATGCAAGCACTGGAAGTACTGTCGACTTCACATATCCGTATAGTTTAGCAAGTATAGAGCCCCGCATTGTGGTATAGTGTACTTTCAAATGGTTAAAGGTTCTAGATTCACTCCAACACAGATCCGCGGCATCTGATTCGTTGGACTGGAGTCCGTCCTCCAGCTCCCAAATTTTCCGCTGGACAGCCTTGCTAACGGTCGACTCAGTCCATCTTCAAATATACTTCACCTTAACCTCAACTCAAAAAGTGAACATCAATCCAAAGAAAGCCAGTCGTGAATCTGCAGGAGAAACCCCTCACAAAGCCTTATTTCATCACAAATCAGACAGCCCCTGACATACTCGACATGGCGAAAAGCGCACGAGCAAGCAAAGTCAAGTCAAACAACCAAAGACTTAAGAAGAATGTTTTCGGGCCAGTCGAGTCTGCTCGGACAGAGCGTCTTTCTGCAAAGCTGCAAGAATTGATCGCACAACCCAAACCTTCAGAGACAAAGAAGGAGGTTGAGATGGAAGATGTCGACCAGGACACAGAAGGTAAGCCAGTGCTTCTTGGACGATCTTAGGCATGAGCCCCGCTAACAAACTCGAAGTTCCTGCTGCTGAGAAGGCATCCACAGAAGCTGCTGACGACAGTGAGTACTACGTCTAATAACAGCTACTTTGGAACTCACATCACTAACGTCAGGATCACCAGCCATGGAGATTGACTCGGGCGCTTTAAGGTCGCAGACGAAGAGGAGAAAGGGAGCGGCAATTGGAAGGAAAGGAATCGAGAAACGCAAGGCCAAGAAGTCGGCCATTGTGTTTCCTACTCGCAAGCGGAAGCAGATTCCCGCGAAGAAGAGTTCAACCTGAATTTGATACCCTCTACATAGATAAGCTGTTTATGACTCATGAATTCATCTCCTATTGAGGTTCGACCCATACTCAAGTTCTAGATATATGATGTGCGAGGCTCTGATAGTGATACTTGATGTGGGCTCTGAGATCCCTTATCGATAATTTAAGCGAATCAAACTAAGCGTCTTATGCAAGGCTACCCTCCACTGGACCCTTCATCGCGGTACATCGAACAACATCCAACAACAGTCCTTCATCAGAAGTCCAACACAGGAGACATTTCGGGAAGCACCGACCTTGAAGGGCATTTTAGATGGCCGAGCATTCATGCGGATAGAATACCAATCCTTCGAATCTCTTGGGTTGCCATGAAGTCGCGTCAAAATGCGGCTTTCGCATCCGCGCTCTGGCTTGTCGCGGCCAATTTCCTGATAGGGGTCGCTGTCCTGTTGTTTGCGACAGGCTTCTTTCCTTACAAACCTGTTCTTCCTGGCCTGGCGCAGTATCACGAAGACTATGTCCGTGTACAAGCGCCATTCAATCGGCTGGTCTTCATGGTTGTAGATGCTTTGCGAAGGTACTTGGCTAGACTTACCGTGTCAAAGGAAGAAGCCCGAGGTTAACAATCCTGACTCTATCAGTGACTTCGTATTTTCGGAAGATAGCGGTTTCAAGTTCACTCAATCGTAGGCTCTTCTTCTTCAAGTCCCGCGCCACTGGTTCCGATGCTGATCCATATGCTTAGGTTGATTCGCGATGGAGCCGCCCTCCCCTTTACGGCCCATGCCACGTCGCCGACGGTGACGATGCCCCGACTGAAAGCCATAACGACTGGCTCTATCCCTTCTTTCCTTGACGCTATACTCAACCTGGATGAGACGGACAAGACGTCGAGCCTGGCCTCCCAGGACAGCTGGTTGGCGCAAATGAAGGCAAAAGACGCCGGGAAAGTGCTCATGTACGGAGACGATACGTGGCTGAAGCTTTTCCCGGGAACCTTCGATCGCGCAGATGGGACGACGAGCTTCTTCGTTTCGGTATGAAAGACGTCACGAGCAGATGCACTATACAGATCATTTGCTGAGTAAGAGCAGGATTTCACCGAAGTGGACAACAATGTTACTCGAAATATCGCCGGAGAGCTGAAGAACGGCGACTGGAACACGATGGTTCTACATTACCTTGGTCTTGACCATATTGGACACAAGGGTGGGCCTAGAAGGTGAGGACTATTTATTCGCATGCAACTTACATGGCTGACACCCTAGCAGCTTCCACATGCTCCCTAAACAACAGGAAATGGACGGGATTGTGAAGCAAATCTATGGTGCCATCGAGTCGGAAGAGCATCTGCAGTCTACTCTGTTTGTCCTATGTGGCGACCATGGTATGAATGATGCCGGCAACCACGGCGGTTCTTCCGCCGGCGAGACATCGCCCGCTCTGGTCTTCATCTCCCCGAAACTTCGCGCACTCCAACGACAGTCTGTGTCGCCATTGCCTTCGAAAGACGACTTTCAGTATTACTCGACTGTGGAGCAGTCGGATATTGCCCCTACTCTCGCGGCTCTCCTTGGCTTCCCTGTTCCGCAAAACAACTTGGGCGTTTTCATAGCGGATTTTCTCCCCCTTTGGGAAACAGGTACACTTCCACATGTCACGTACCTTATATACTGAAAGAAGCTGATCAGCTGACGGTTGTAGCTGTCGACAAGGTCCAGATTCTCTTGCAGAACGTTGATCAGATCAAAGCCATTATAAGTGCGACGTTTGGCACGCAAATATGGCATGCCATTGCTGAGAACAACTGCGCTGCACCTACTTCGGACGCCGAGGAGCTCGCTTGTGAATACAAGACCATGATGGGTATTTCTGGGCGCGCGGCAGCTCATGGTGATGTTGACTTATCACAGTCAACAATTTCCAAGGTATGTCTGCCTGAGTCTCTCTTTCCTACAACGCTAAGTCGTGTCTAGTGGTTACGAAGAGCCCAGGAGGTCATGAGTAGCATGGCCAGTAACTACCACATGTCTCGACTTGTCATTGGTCAAGCACTTGCAGTCCTAGCTGTCTTAGGCGCAGTGTTTGCGACACATTGCATCAGTGGCGGGAATATCCGCACGTTTCTACCGTTCGCGTTCTTTACGGTAGCCTACGGTGTGATGATGTTCGCAAGCAGCTACGTGGAGGAAGAGCAGCATTTCTGGTATTGGGCAACGACCGCATGGTTAGTGTTGCTCGGCTTGAAGAACTGCAACGGGTGAGTGAGCTCTGCAATATCGGATAGCGTGTTTACCATATTGACATTGTTATTAGGGTTCTGTCTCGAAAGAGCCATTTGCTCTCGGTAATCATGGTACTGGGCGCAACCAGGCTGGTTCGCGGCTGGAACCAGACCGGACAAAAGTTCGCTGGCGAGCCGGACATCGTGCATACCTTCATTGCTCCAAACCCCGGTCTTCTATGGGCTCTGGTCGGCGCGACATACCTTTGGATTGCGCGAGATCTGAGGAATGGCTTCAGCGGCCTGCCAGCAGCAGCTAGCTTTGTCATCGCCACAGGATTAGCACTCGCCGCGTTTGCGTTTAAGCTTGCATATACGAGCGAAGACGCCCCTGAACTCGTCTCTGGACTGGCCTCAAAGATACTGGATTATCTCCCAAGGGCATCGCTGGTGGCTAGGGCGCAGGCTATTTTCATTGGCCTTGCCTGCGCCACTGCTGGCGTGCTCTACTTCATATTTGCGAAGCGCGGAGCGCCGGTAATGACAACTTGTAAGTGGCACTAGCCTCCTCGCACGAGACAGCACTAACAATTCGTCTTAGCACTGGATACCCTCCACAGCCTCTACACCTTGCTGGCCTTGACGCAATCCAGAATCACCAATATACCCCTGTTCCTCCTGTTCAACATCCAACTCAAGTTCCTGGGCTCGCAGGAGCTTGACGGCGCTGAGCTGGCCACTTCCACCATACTTTTATCCTTCATGTCATTCTTTGCCTTTGGAGGCTCGAATGCCATGTCTTCGGTTGATCTCTCCAACGCATACAACGGAGTGAGCAATTTCAACGCCGGCGCCGTGGCGATTCTTACCTTCATCAGCAACTGGGCAGCCCCGATCTACTGGACTTTTGCCACGAGTACCCTGTTAGTAAGAAAGCGCAAGGCAGGCCAAAGCAACGTGTTTCTGCAGCATCTTGCTTTTTTGACGGTGTTTGTCACGTTTAGCGCGGCTGCTGTCATGGCGGCGTGTACGGCGTTACGGACGCACTTGTTCATATGGACGGTATTCTCACCCAAGTACCTGTACTGCATAGCTTGGACATTAGGTCAACATCTTCTGGTCCATGTCGGAGTTGGTGGTCTTCTATTTTGGCTGGGACAATAGGCCTTGGCATCGGTAGAGTAAAGGGCAAGATATATTTAGTTCTCGTCGAAGGGGGAATAATGAAATCCAGCTCGCACATGATACTCCGTCCCGTAGTACATACAGTTACTGTCTGAATCCCGATCCAAACAAAACTCCCGACAGAAAGAAAGAGAGCGTCTCTCACGTCATCTCTGTGTCTCCATCATCATCCAAGAGATCATCAACAAGCGAATCACCATCACCGGCCTGAATCACTGTTATCTCTTCAGCTACGCTATCAGCGTCGTCGGCAGCGTCTTCTTCTTCGGCCTCCTCCTTGATATCCGTGTCAGGCACGACAGTCCTGTCCTCAACGACAGTCTTTTCCTCCACAGCGACCGAGACGCTACGGCTAGGAGCCCTAGCGCCACCTGGTGCAGCAGCTTCCTGAGCGTCGAGATTGTTAACGATCTTGCCCAGGCTGACGTGGATCTTGTAAAGAGCATTCCTGCCCGTTGCATCGGACAGCAGGTTACCCTCGACCGCCTCGGATACGTCGACGTAGACTTCGCGTATCTTCTCTTCCGATGAAGACGGTGAGATGTACAGCTTGCCGAGCAGCGGAGCAAGGACTTTCTTCTCTTCTTCTGCAGGCGTCTGTTAGTAACTGCATTCATGTGAACCCACTAGAAACGGACTTACTGCTATAGTTGCTGTTCAGCCTCTCCAAGACGTCCTTTGCGAAGTCGAGATGCACATCGCCATTGACGATTTTCTTCTCGGCATCAGCCGCGATGCCGGGAGTGTAGCACTTCCTCGGATCCGTCCAGTCGACCAGGCAAGCGCCAATAGTCGACAGTGAGACCATCTCCTCTTCCACGTCCGCGTCGTCGTCCTCCAGACTCTCCCTCACGTTGTACAGCGTGTGCAGGGCGTCCAGCGCGACGGCACGCATGAGGTCCTGGTTCTCGGGGCGGGAGTAGCAGAAGACGGGCAGGAAGTAGTTGAGCGCCTGGCGGACGGACTGGTTGCCTGCGCTGGCGGGCTCGAAGTAGGCTACCACCAGAGTTTTGAGGAGTTCGGCGGAGTGATCGTGGTCGGTGACGACGCGGCCGAGGAGGAGCTTCGAGGCGGCGACCGTGGCGGCTGCTTGAACCTCGGGAGATTTAGAACCGGAGCGGAGAGCTTTGATGTAGACTTTCAGAAGGGTTGGGTTCGTGCCCAGCAGCTGCGCGCCGTGGACATTGAGGATGTCGGTTAAGATGTGCAAGGCCGTGATCTGCAGGGCCGTGTGGCCCTTGCTGAAGAAGTGCATGAATAGAGTTAGGTTCTCCTCTGCCAGAGACCGGTCGAGGAGGGAGCATAGGCCCAGGCAGAGCAGACCACGCTCGCGGACTGGGGCCTCGTGGCTGCGGACGGCAGGGACGACGAGATTGTTGAGCATGGCGACGAGATGGTCGTTCTGCTGCAGGTTGCCGGACACATTAGACAGCATGCACTGCACGATGTGCAGGCACTTCATGTTGATCATGATCTCCTTGATGGCCTTTTCGCGTTCCTCCTCCTCCGAGAGCGCAGAGTTCTTAGCCCGGCTCTTAGTCGGGGTGCTATCGCCGCTGACCTCGGAGCGGGTCGAGTGGAAGCTCTCGTCTGCGTCGTCTGCCGGCTCGTCGACGATGGTGTCGTGCACGTCGGCTACGGCTTCGAGGACAATGCTGCAGAACTCCTTCTCGCCGGCCGCATCGGGAGCGCAGATGTCGCGCAGTGCGCCGACGGTGAGCCTGGTGACTTCGTCCGGGAGTTCGGGGATCGACAGCGTCTGTCTCAACAGCGAGAACATCTTCCGCCTGCCGACTTCGTCCGAGTAGTCGAGCGTCAGAGCGATGTGCAGGAGTTGCTCTACTATGAACTCCTGCTCCACAGTGTCCTCTGCTTCGCTCTCGTCGACATCCTCATCGGCGATCCTCTTGATAGCGTCGACAAGAACCTTGATGTAACGCTCGAGATAGAAAGCCACCTTGGTGACCTCCGGCAGCTTCTCCTCGACCAGAGCCTCGTACTTGCCGTTGCCCTCGCTCCTACAGAAATCGTTGAAGCTGCGAGCGACGAATACCGACTCGGCACTAAGCGTCTCCCAAAAGGCATCGTCGAACTGGATCGCCTCGCGGTAGTCAGGCCGCCCCTCCCAGAAGCCCTTCATAGCCTCTAGCGCAACGCCATTTTCCACTCCGGAGTTGACAACGTCGATGCGCTCAAGCAGCTCCAAGAGCCCCTCAAAGCTCGGCGGGGATGGCTCGACCGCTTGTCCGGCCTCGGCAGGGGGCGGCGTACCGGCACAGTCCTCGATCCACCGCTCGCGGAAGAGCCGTCCGGCAGCCTTGCGCACATTCTCGTCTCTGTCTCTCAGTCCCCATCGCAACAGCTTCTCCCTCATCGACAGCGACAAATGTCTGAAATCGCCCAACGCAGGGAGTAGGCGCGAGTACACGGCCCTCCTCGTCATGGCATCCTGGTCCCTCGCTCTCTCGAGCAAGAACGGCAGCGTAGCTGGGAGAATTGGAAGATTCACCAACAGCATCCTCCTGACCTCCGCACTGGGATCATTCTGCAGCACCTCTAGCAACTTCTCCAGAAGTCCCGTCCCTCCCGCTCCGCTGTCATCGTCGCTCTCGTCCGAGTTCGGCTCTGCGTCGATCTGATTCCCGGCCAGCCTACCCAGGCCGAGAACAGCCTGCGCGCGCACCATGGACTCCTTGTCCCTGATCCTCTTGAGCAGCCCGCTCCTCAGCTTCTGGAACAAGTCGTCATCAATGGCGTCGAGCGAGTTGATGACATGGCTGATGAGCTGCGTGGCCCGGTACCGCACCACTTTGTCCTTGGCCGTCAAGAGGGGAAGCACGTTCTCCATAAGATGCGCGGTCAGTCTGGTGCTCGGCGTCTCGGGCATGGTACTGGCATCCTCGTCCACCTCGCCCATGACCTCGTTATCTTTGTCGATCGAGTGCCTAAGAAAGAGCCCGATGAACCGGACCGTCTTCTCGCCCACGCCCTCGCTCTTCTTGACGGGCATGACGCGCAACACGCACCGCACAAACTCGACGTTGAAGTCATCCTCGTCAAAGTCGGACGCGGCGGCCTGCGCGGACTTCTTCAGGGACGTGGGCTCGTAGCAGCACGCTTCCTGGATCTTGCGCAGCGTGACCGCCAGCTTGCGGTGGGAGGCCGTCGTGCGCTGCGCGTCGCGGAAGACGGAGGCGAGCTGTTGCCGGAGCGCATTGTCGGGCGTCTCGGCGGGGACGTCGGGGTTCGTGGTCGATGCGCGCGAGGCGGTCGAGGCGCGCGGGTTGAGGCTTGCGGCGGAGGATTTGTTGGTGAGGGTTGAGGTCCGAGTTGACCTTGCCGCTGATGTTCTGGCTGGCATGTCTGGTGAGGTAGGCTATATGCCTTTCATGCGACCGTATGGAGGTCTTTGTGGTGTTGACGATCGTTGGGCGTTTGGTTGGGGAAGTGAAGCGGTCGCAAGGCAAATACCACTTTAACAAGGGCGCGTTTGTTGTTTGTTTGTATACTTCCAGATCGGTACTAGCGTGATTCAGACGGGCTTGCATATGCCCCGCATCTACGATTATGCAAAGTTATGAAGATAAGCGCATGCAGAAAGTTCTTTATCGGATGGCTCCACCAGAAATTTTCGAGGTTCGCATCTGCCAGTTCAGAGTGCAGTACCTTAACTCAGACTCCTGTCCACGATTTAAAGGACAGCTAGAAACTGCCCCCAAACATCAGCAACCATGGGCAGATATTATAGCAAAACCCCCAAGAAGGAGGGCGAAGGGGGTGAACCCTCTGCCGCAAAGATCGCATCCAAAATGGCCAAATCAGAAAGCAAAAAGCGCCCAAGAGATGGCGATGCAGAGGAAGCATCTGCGGTGAAGCAACCAGAGAAGCAGACTGAGACCACCGATGCCAAAGCACCAGCAGCGAAGAAGGCACGCACCGAACCCAAAAAGTCGCTCTTCGTGCGATCCCTACCGCCAAACACGACCGACAAGACGCTCACCGACTTCTTCTCGCAACACTACCCCGTCAAGCACGCAGTGGTTGTCCTCGACCCCAAGACAAAGACCTCCCGCGGCTACGGCTTTGTGACCTTCGCTGACGAGGATGACACTCTCGAGGCCAAGGAGAAGCTCGGCAACGAGCTCCTCGACGGCCGCCGCCTCAAGCTCGACATTGCCGAGCCGAGAAACCGCGACTCGGCCAAGATCGCCGCCAAGGCCGGCACGGCGGTCCACAACAGGGCTGCCGAGACCAAGAAGGCGCGCGAGGACGCGTTGGCCAAGATGAAGGAGCCCGCCAAGCTGATCATCCGCAACTTGCCTTGGAGCATCAAGAAGGACCAGCAGCTGGCCGATCTGTTCAAGAGTTATGGCAAGGTCAGATTTGCTGATTTGCCCCAGGACAAGGGCAAAATGAAGGGCTTCGGCTTCGTTACGCTTCGCGGACGGAAGAATGCCGAGAAGGCTCTGGCGGGGCTGAATGGCAAGGTCGTCGATGGGCGGACTCTGGCTGTCGATTGGGCGGTAGATAAGCAAACCTGGGAGGAAGTCCATGGGGAGGATGCCGAGGGTGATGCTTCTGAGAAGGACAAGCCTGCCAAGGAGAAGAAGGGCAAGAAAGCCAAGAAGGATGACGCTGAGGACGAGGACGAGAAAGAGAAAGCGGACGCAAAGCCTATGACGGAAGAAGAAGCCGATCTGGCAAACTTCATGAAGAACCACATGGAGCATCTTGAGGAAGAGGACGTGAGTGACAAAGACAAGGACAGCGAAGAAGAGGACGAGGAGGAGGAGGAGGAAGACGAAGATGAAATTAGCGATGGGGAGGGCGGTGCCGAAGTAGAGGAGAAGCCGAAACGAGTCACCGACAACTCCACGACTGTGTTCATCCGCAACCTTCCATTCACAGCGACAGATGAGCAGCTCAAGGCGCACTTCGCCCAGTTTGGTTTTGTTCGATACGCAAGGGTGGTCATGGACCGTGCGACCGACCGACCAGCCGGCACAGGCTTCGTCTGCTTCTTTAATGCGGATGATCACAAGACGTGCCTGAAGAGCGCCCCTAGGCATCGGCCGGCGGCCACTACAGCCAAGCATTCTGTTTTGCAGGATGAGACGGTCGACGAGGACGGTCGGTACACGATGGACGGCCGTGTGCTCCAGGTTACGGCAGCCGTCAACAAGGACGAGGCGACTAAACTGACGTCTGCCGGCATGGAGGGTCGTGACAAGGACAAGAGACGGCTGTATTTATTGCCCGAAGGACAAATCCCGACGAACTCGCCTCTTCACGGACTACTCTCTGCGGCAGAAGTCAAGATGAGGGAGGACAGTGCCAAACAACGGAAGAAGCTGATACAGATGAACCCGGCTTTGCATGTCAGTCTGACGCGTCTGGCCATCCGCAACATCCCGCGGAACATTGGATCGAAAGAGCTCAAGGCGCTGGCGCGTGAGGCCGTCGTCGGATTTGCGACAGACGTCAAGCAGGGCCGGAGACAGCCGCTGTCAAAGGAAGAGCTTGCCCGCGGCGGGCCGGAGGAGAAGGAGGCCGAGCGGATTCGGAAGGAGAAGAAGAAGGGTATCGTCAAGCAGGCCAAGATCGTGTTCGAGACCAAGGAAGGGTCCAAGGTCGAGGAGAAGGCGGGGGCCGGAAAGTCCCGCGGTTACGGCTTTATAGAGTATTCGTCGCACCGCTGGGCGCTTATGGGATTGAGGTGGCTGAACGGCCATGCCGTCAAGGACGAGGACGGCAAGACGAGGCGGCTGATTGTTGAGTTTGCGATTGAGAATGCCAACGTGGTGCAGAGGCGGAAGCAGATGGAGGAGAGGTCGAGACAGCGGGCTGCAGCGCCTGCTGGCGTGGAGGGCAATGCTGCTTACCAGAGCAGGGCGCCTGCACAAGCTTGGTCGAAGGGTGGTGACCGCAAGGGTGGTGACCGGAGGGGTGGGGACAGGAAGCCTGGGGATAAGAAGGGTGGCGATAGTAAGGGGGCCGAGAGGAACTTTGGGGACAGGAAGGGTAAAGACAGGAAGGGCGGCGATCCTAAGGCTGCGTTTAAGGGAACGTCAGCTCCCGCGGGCAAGGAGGGCAAAGAGGTCGATTCCAAACTGGCGTTGAGGACCAAGATCATTGCCAGGAAACGCCAGATGCGGAAGAAGAAGGGCGAGATGCGGAAGGGGAAATAAGGACCTGATGCCTCACCCTCGTTGCGATCGATAAACGGCAGTTGTGTCATAGCGTCTTGTGCTATATGTCTATCGCAGATAGCTGTTTTTGCTTAGCTCAAAGTTCAGCACACAAAAGAAACGCCGCATTAGCTGAATCTAGAACCACTGTGCGACTATAGTCTACCTATCAGATCCAGACCAGGCTTTTTACTAGCAACTTTATCCGAACTTCAGCTCTGCTATGCCAACATGGAAAAGCAATCTCTGTGTTGCCCATAGATCTTCTGATTTCAGAATCGTCCTTGATCATAACGTCCTCCTGTAGCTATGCTGCACCGGCTTCTGTTTGGTCTTGTATCAAATTAACTTAGGTCCCGAGTCGATAATGAGTTCGACAGATGGAGAATCTACTCCACTGCTCAGTGAGCGAGTATGTCTCATGTCTCAGGACTCGTACCCCAACCGAGTCTGGTTTCTCTCTGCACATAGGTACTAAAACTCCTAATAGAGCGATGAGAGGGACGAACAGCGGTCAATCGAAAGAGCGCTGTTATGGCGGCTGTACATTTCTCACTTCCTGTCAACGTGGAATATGAGAAGTTATGAGTTCACCGTCGTAAGGACCAGTCCGCCTTTGCCGCGGCATGTGATGAAGTCAAGCTTACGAGCATCCTAGATCCTCCTATTTGCGGCGGCTTACCCAGACAGCTTGCTGCCGACATCCATAAGGGGCGTGCTCACAAATGGGGTTACGCTTCTGCTTTCCCCAGCCATCGGCAGCTGGGTGGACAGGAACGCATCCTGCTTCGGCACCATGAAGATCACCATCGTCGTGCAGCGAGCCTGCATAGTCGCCGGCTGTGTCTTATGGATGCTTCTCTTCCTGGGTCCCCATCAACAGACAGTAGACGGATCTGCTTCTCAGGAAGCCACGCTGAGGCTGGGCAACTACCTCTCCAAAAACGTCATCATCGGCATCCTCATGGCTTTTGGCATCGTCGAGCGCATGTGTGCGGTAGGCAACAACTTGGTCATGGAACGCGACTGGGTGCCAACCATCGCCTCCGAAGTCTCGCAGCCGCCGCTGCACCAGCTCAACGCCATCATGCGCCGCATCGACCTAGTCTCCAAGATTCTAGCACCGGTCGTCGTGTCGACTATCGCCATCAAGACAAGCCCGATAGTGCTAGTCATCGTCACGGCAGGCGTCAATATCGGTACCGTAGGCATCGAGCTGGCCACCGCCAGGACGGCGTGGAACAAGTGCAATGCCCTGAAGCTCGCTCGCGAGCCCAAGGACGTGGCGACTGTGCTTCGTAGTAGTTTAGATAGCGCAGACGCTGCTAGTATCATTTCCACTCCAGAAGAAGCCCAGCATGAGAAGAAGGGTCTCGCCTTATACTTCAGCAATGACGTCTGTCTGGGTAGGGTTCTCTCTCTTTCGCCCTTCTCCCCCCTTTCGTTCGTTCACAGACTGACAGTTACCCAGCCTCCCTCTCCGCGGCCCTCCAATCCTTCTCCGTGCTCTCCCTCTCAGGACCAATGACCACCTACCTCCTGACACGACACTACTCTCTCTCCCTAATAACAACAGCCCGCACGGCCATCTCCGCCATCGAAATCGGCTCCACCCTCCTCTTTCCACTCCTTGCCTCTTCTCTAGCCCGCCACCCAGTCCCCTGCCTCCCAGACAGCATGGCCGTCCTCGGCCTGTCGGGCGCAACACTGCAACTAGCCCTGCTGATCCCGTGCTTCGCCGCCCTGGCCGCGCTGCCGACGACCTCGCCGGACCCGGCCGCGGCCTTCCCGGCGCTGACGGCGGCGGTGTTCGTCTTCCTCGGCCTGAGCAGGCTCGGCCACTGGACGCACAACATGGCCGTGCAGCAGATCGCGCAGACGAGGGTCGCGCCGCGGCACAGGGTCGAGTTCTCGGGCGTCGAGATGACGTTTGTCAGCGGTGCTGAGATTGGGAGGTGGGCCTGCGCGGCGGTCTGGAGTCGGCCGAGCCAGTTCACCGGCGTGGCTTTTGCCGGGTTGCTTAGTGTCGGTGTGGTCTGGGGGTTGTTTGTTGGGTGGATTGTTCTCGAGAGAAGAGGGAGGAGGAGGAGGAGTGTCGTGGTTGCCTAAGAGTACCTGAAGTTGGGACCCGGGACTAGGAACACAATAATGTCATTGTGATGGATTTGCGTTGAGTGGTAAAACTCGGTCGGATCGCCAGATGTGACCATAACTCGAAGATAACCCAAGTACACGATCATAGACTTGTCAGAACCGAGTAAGAGTCCTTGTTAAGGTGAAAGTTGAGTGTGTGTGAATATTTGAGTCGAGTGGTCAATCTAAAACCAAAAAGAAATGCCTACCAACTCTTTTCTTCCTCTGCCCCTTTCTCGTCGACATAGGATATCTCGCCATCGCAATCCTGGTGTCGCTCTTCGCCTGCCTCACTACATCATTTCCAAAACCAGCCAGAGTGCTTCTCTCCGTTGCGGTTCTCGTCTTTAACTCTCCATTCACTATCCCGAGATTCGTCCTGGTCTGGGGACGTTGTCTCGATCGACGACAGCTCGACGTCCGAAGCTGGCCGCACAGAGTAGTGTGTTTCTGTTGAGACCATAGTGCCGTCCTTGCTAGTTCTTCTTATCTCGGTACTGACGTGCTTATTTCCATATTCATCGACATATTCCTTGGTAGACTTGACGGTCTTTATCCCATCCTCGTCTTCGACAGTCTCGCTGGCAGGCGCATCAACCTCCGACTTCACAACCGGTCGTGGCCGCGGTTCAATCCCATCGGCAATAGACTTGAAAAAAGCGGCTAGCGATCGCTGTCCTTCATTGAACGCAGAGTGAACAGCGTCGTATAAGTCGTGCTCCGTCCGCGGCTCCCGCGAACGCTCTTCCTGTCTCTTTTCCGGTCCGCAGAAGGTCGAAGTTGTCTCATCCAGAACCTGGTTCAGAGCTTTTACTACTTTCTCAATCTCTGCGAACAATCCTGCCTCTGCTGGCCGTTGCTCCTCTTCAGCGCGTGCATCTACGCTGTGACCCTGCCATAAACCCTCCTGAACGGGGGTCCGGTTTTCTTCCGCCTGTTCAACCCGCTGTTCGGAAATTGGTTGTCTAGGTGGCAAGTAGCGATAATCCGGGAGGAAAGCCTTGATGAGACCCTGCGACTCCAGCCTCCTTGCCCAGGAGTACGCAGGCTCGCCGAACGGCCACGTGTTGCGGAGCATCTTATTCATGTTATAGCGTGAGCGTAGGTCCATTGTTGGTACACCAGAAGCTTCAGCCAGCAAGTCCTCGAACGCGTCGATATAGCTGAACATGTGCGGATCCATATCGCTGTGGATGTCTCGGGGGCAGGGTTGCCGGGGCATTCTCTCAGCAAGCAGGATTGGGGAGTATTGCGACCGCTTGGCAAACGTGTCGAATCTCTGGCTCCTTATGATGCTTCTCACGCCCTCGTTTTCGTCTCCGGGATATGCTTGTGCCGCTTGCTCATAATACTTGTCAATTTCCTCCTCCTCGGCCACAGCCTGCCGCTGCCCGCGAAGCCAGCGACGGAAGTGAGGCGGCAGGTCGCTCTCACTTGGCCGAGACCCTTCGTCATCGTTCTGTCTACATAGTGCGCCTTTGGAGTCGTGTGGGCTCGACTGGCTCGACTGGCGGGAGTTTACAACGGTCTCGGAGAGTATGGACGGAAAGTTGAGGACATTGTGTATGCCGGCGCCGATATGGGCATCGACGTGCTCCTTGAAGCGTACGAACGGGTTCTTGGATTCGTCGTCGTCCGATGGCATTGTGGACTGGTATAGATCAAGTTAAGGAGTGAGGCCGGGTCTCTTGTACAGGTTGGAGAGGAATGTACTATGGTAGGATGTGAGAAGAGGAAGTGGTGTTGTCGTGGTGGTGTGTTGTGGTGTTATTGTGGCATTTGAAGAAGGGCCGTGGAAGCTTCCCCGCCATTCCTCAGGTGGAGACAGCCGCAACGGCCAGATACTAATTAATACGTACTGTGATGAGTCTGATGACGGAGCCGCCGGAGATAAGCAAGGTACGTACAGCACAAGCATTCATCGTCCAGGTTGTGACAGAAAACCATCCACCATCAGGAAATAGGTAACAGCATTAGCCGTCTTCTAGGGTTCGACCGTCTGTCCACACGACTCTTGGCCTCGTTCTCTTTGCACTTTGTTTCTTCCAGTTCTATATCGCCTCAGACTATTGCGTCATTTCGAAGCGAATCCCACAGTCCTACTATACCCTAGACGAGTTTGCGCCCAACAACCGACACCATTCCCATGATCCGAAACACGATTCCTCGAGCCGGAAGTTGGTGTATACATATGCGCTCGTCAAGGGGCACCGCCGACGTCTAATCTGATAGGCAGCACTCTGGCATGCCATACAGGCGGGTGAACCGACCATGTATCTGTCAATGACCGCGGCGTCGACCACCATATACGCCTTCAGAAGCCTCTTAGCGGCGCTCCACGGCTTCCAACTCCTGGACGACGGCGAACCCAACAAGGATATAAAGAACTGGTCGTCTCTTATAGGAATCATCACGGCCATTGTCGGCAACATTCTTATCGCTCTCGCCCTCAACGTCCAGCGCTATGCACATATCCGGCTGCACCGGCAGCGTAAATACCACCGTCTGCGCGCAAAGAGAGCATTGAAAAGCGCTGCGAATGGGGCTAATGGAGGAGGTATATATGGCACTACCGGGACTACGAATGGATCGAGCGACGGCGTGGCGCGGCAGAACATTGGGCTAGGTCACGGACACGATGTTGAAGAAGAATTCCACGAGGATGATCCGCTCGCGCAGTCCTTCCAGTCGGGTGGCTCAGGGGATGAGGATAACGATTCAAACAAAGAGGTCTCGACGACGTATCTCAAAGATCCATACTGGTGGCTGGGACAGGTCCTGATCACTGTCGGAGAGTGCGGCAACTTCTTGGCGTATGGCTTCGCACCTGCGTCCATCGTTAGCCCACTCGGCGTCGTTGCTCTGATTTCAAACTGCGTCATTGCCCCCATGCTGTTCAAGGAGATCTTTCGAACACGCGACTTCTGGGGTGTCATCATCGCGATCGCCGGTGCTGTGACGGTCGTTCTCAGCGCGAATACCCAGGAGACCAAGCTCGAGCCGCACGATGTGTGGAACGCGATTTCTACCATGGAGTTCGAAATCTATGTCGCAGTGACCTGTTCGCTCATTGCCGTACTGATGTGGGCGAGCCCGAGATACGGACACAGGACAATTTTGATTGACCTAGGTCTCGTAGGGCTGTTCGGTAAGCTTGTCTCAGTTTTATACCCGACGCATGTCTCTCGCCTCGCACAAGCGCTGACACATCTTTTGTTCAAGGGGGCTACACGGCTCTTTCGACGAAAGGCGTCTCATCCATGCTTTCATCCACGTTCCTCGGAGCGTTTACCACACCGGTCACCTATCTCTTGGTTCTGGTACTCTTCGGCACCGCCATCATGCAGGTCCGATACGTGAACCGAGCCCTGCAACGGTTCGACTCCACGCAGGTCATTCCGATCCAATTCGTTATGTTCACCCTCTCTGTGATCATCGGCAGTGCCGTGCTATACCGAGACTTCGAGCGCACGACCGCGCGTCAGGCTGCCAAGTTTGTTGGCGGCTGTCTCCTTACCTTCTTTGGCGTCTTCCTCATCACCACCGGCAGGCCCCGGCAGGACGAGGACGAGGAGGTTCTGTCCGACGAAGAAGGCGTGGAGGATACTATCCACCTTACAGAGCAGGACGGGACCGGCCCTCAACAGACCACTGCAACTCATCAGCAATCTAGGCGAGGTAGCGAGTCGGCTAGATCGGGACGCTCATCGAAGGCGTCCCGAGGCAACTTCAGCGACGTTGTTATCAAGCCGCTGATTTCCGTTGCCGAGAGCGGTGTTCCTAACCTTAAGATCTTGGATGCGACGAATAACAAAAATGCACATGGCGTGGACGAGGAAGATGAAATCGAGGACAACTCTCTGGTGTCCAACCCGTGGCGTGAAGGACAGGGCGATGGCGACCATAATCACCCGCAACACAGGAGGCTGGAGACTCCGGCCGTTTCCTCCGACTCTGTGCCCACTATCAACTCATATGCTGTCTCGGATACACTCGGAGAACCGCCGGGAACGCCGCAAACCAATGCCCGCCTTTATCAAGTATCATCACACGCAGACCACGCACAGGAGGCGCCTCGGCCGTCGACCACTGGTTCGCGCCCTAACTCACACGTCTTCGGCGCGCCGTTCCTATCTCCCTCTCCCTTCTCCTCTACCGTCTCCGGAGCATTGGCCGACAAGCTCCTCCCGCACCTCCACACCGAAAGTCCCCTGTCCCGGAGGATAGGGTCCAGGCGAAGCAGACCCGGCCTCCGGAACAGCCTCTTCGTATCCCAGGAAGACCTAGACGACGAAGGCGAGGACGAGCGAGGAGCCCAGAGCGAAAGGGAGTCCGCCCAGCCTCCGCGGAGGAGGAGTCATTACGAGGACAGCACGGGCCCCGACGAGGATCAGGGCCAGGCCAAGAGCTTCCGTGGCCGGGCGAGGAGTCTTAGTAACACTCTCGGCGAGTTCCTTGGCGTGAGGCGGAAGAGCAAGTCCATCCCCGACTTCGACACTGGGGAGGATGAGCGTGAGGAGCAGCAGCAGCCCTTCATTTCGAGGACGACGGATAGGAGTCACGAGACTCTCTAAAAGTTCTGTATAGGTTCTATAGGTGGTCCTACATTCATCTAATTCTCTGCATTGGATAGGAGTTCTGGTCGGCGGTTTGTTCACTCGGGCGGGCGGGGTCCCGGCTGTTCGTTGGGAGGCTTTACTTGGCAACTTACTCATACCCCGATTCTACTTCTTTGTTGATATAAAGAGAGACCGGGTCTAGCAGATAATACCTCGCCATCAGGAGAATACATACCTCGAAAGTCCCGGGGCTATATTGTGTGAAGAATAATGTCAGATTTTCCGAGATACCCAACCACATTGTCCAAACCTCCTTTTTCCGACTCTACCAGGCTGACCTCGACCCATATCTATCCGTGTATCTTTTCCAAGTCCGGGTATCAATCAACCTTCCATCCCACCGTGTACCACGTTCCAAGGAACGTCTGGGGTATTGGGGTATTGTTAAAAGGATACAAAAGAAGAAAAGAAATATTATAAAAATTCGAGACAGGAATGTCCGACATTACCCATCTCACAGATCCCTCACACCCCCCTGCAGCCTCCTCATCGCATCCCGATGCGCACCGAGCAGCTCTCCCGTCCTCATCCTCTCCTCGAACTCAGCATTGCTCCTCTCCCTCTCGACCCTCTCGACCTCCCGAGCCCGCGTCTCGGCCTCCTTCTGCCGCATCAGCGCGGCCCGCTGCTGGTCCAGGCTCCTCTTCACATCCGCATCCCGGGCGGCGGCGCCGGCGGTGGTGTTGTTCCAGCTCGCAGCGTTCCCACCACCCGCGACGGCACCGTAGGCGGTGGGTCCCGCGAAGGCGGCGCCCTGCTGTAGATCCGCCTGGACGGAGGCCCGGAAGCCGGCCAGCCGGGCCTGCCGCGCGGCTTCGGTGGGGACGTAGCCGCCCCCACTCGTGCGGCGGTGGACGGGCTGGTGGGAGTCGAAGTTTGCGTTTGCCAGGTGGAAGTACGGCTGCTGCTGTGGGGTAGGAGGAATGGGGAGGTCGAGGCTGGATTGCCGCAGGATCTGCCGGCGCTGGGAGAGGGGGAGGTCGTCCAGGTCCGGGTTGTTTTCAAGGGAGGTGCGGGAGGACGAGGCCATGCCTAGACCACCGAGAGGGATGTTGTGGATGCTGCCTGCGTCGCTGGAGGCGAGGGAGTGGATGGTTGAAAGCGTGAACGGTTCCGGAGTGGGGGAGGCGTAGAAGGATGCTTGGGATCTGTTGCGGAGCAGGAGTTCGCGTTTGCCGATCAAAGTTTGCGGCGAGGCGTAGGATACCACGCCCGGCACCGGAGGACGGGCGAGGTTTAGGTATGAGGGTGATGCTGACCCTGATATCTGCATTGGGTCGATGGGTGACGGGCTGGAGCTAGTCGACTGGGTTGCTGGTGTGGCCCCTTCTTCCGGCAAGGTCGGTGAGCGGCTGACCGTGGCCTCACTGACGTCTTCCTCCGCAATCGGCTCTGCGGGAAGTTGAGCCGATGTGTGGCGGTTATTGATGCCACGTTTGGGGTTCTTGTGCACTTGGGGAGGAAAGCTCTGTCCGGTCGGGCTGATGTTCCTGGACTCGGCTTGCACTAGTGAGACCTTCGAGTTCGTCTGCGATACGGGTTGAGGCACCGCGGAGTAATTCGACATGGCACTGGCCGACCTAGGGGCGGCCACGGGACGGGCCGCATTTTCTGCCGTCTTTTGCAGCTCTTCGACGTCCAGAGGCGCTGCTGGTTCCTCTATTACAGGCTCGGGAACACTGCCTGGGTACTGCTTGCTCCTTAGATTGTCCGGCTCGGGCGTCTCAGCATGACTCAAATGCTTAGCCCACTCATTTGTTCGGTAGGACAATGCGACTCTTGAGAGAGGCCGCGGAAGGTGTTCTGGCTTCAGCACTGTAGGTCCCGAGTCGGCAGATGCATAAGATGTTGCCTTCAGGGATGGTGATGCCGGCTGCTTGAGCGAGGCTCTATCGTCTTGCAGAGATTGGCTGTCGACAACCTCTTTCCCGGCGGGCTTCTCGCCTGAGCGTCCCGGTATGACAGATTGCTCTACCGTGACACTCTGTGAACGGGTCGAGGTGGTTTCAGCCATGGATAGCCTCACGTCCACAGATTTGGATGCTGAAGGTGAAAGCCAAGCCTGCGTACTCTTCTCTTCCGACTTTCTCTTCTCCTGCGAGAGCTGTCGTTCCGCGCCACTATATCGTTTTGATTCTTCGTTTTCCGTGTCACTTCCCATCCCCTCCGAGCTCAGATCGTCCAGAGTGGCAGCCAGAGACGAGTTGTCGTCGTCCCGGGTAGACAGTCTCGACAGAACCAAATCTTCAGTACTCTCCCCAGCACCTTCGATAGACGCGGCAATATGTGCCTTTGATCGTTGAGATAAGCTTCTCAGGATTTTTCCGGACCCAACCGAGAGCCTTTTAGCTAAGGAATTGCGCCTGCTATCGGGTAGCTGTTCGTCGTCACCATAGTCATCCACTTGAGCACCCACCGACGATCGGTCATCTGGCACTTCGTCCTCGTCACCTATTGGGATCGTGAATGGCAATCGGGTGATTTCCGGTTGCGGTGAGAATGTGCTCGAGGTCCGGGCCGTCTCCGCAAGTCGAGCATCGCCATCCGAACCGACGACCCATACCTTCGGAACATCTGCACCCCCATTATCGCTCTCGCTACCATGGGCAGCCTGAATACCGGCCTGAGAACGCCGTAGAGAGGCTCTTGAGGCTCGTGTCTCCTGAAACAGGACAGTTCGTCGCCGGGACGGGCCTCCGTCATCAAGAGGTATCTCGACCATCTGGAACTGGTCCTCATCGGGCGCCGGTGATACCACTCTCGAGCTCCTCACCAGCGTCCCGCTGGAGGCGAGCTTCACAGCGCTGTCCATATTGCCAATCCCCGAATCCGCAAATCCCTTTTCAGCACCGTCTCCATAGACTCGCTCCCATTGCCTCCGCTCGCGGTGGGTCATCCTCTCGACGTGCTGCCCGATGTTCAGATCCTCCGTCTCTACAGCCCGCCGACCTTCTGCCCGCTGCCTCTCGCGCTGGTCGCGCTTCTTCTGGATGACCCTCCACAACTTGAGCTGAGACATCATGCCGGCAATGAAAATCAGAACCGTCGCCGCCAGTTCGACCTTGATGCCCTTCGTCAGGGGGTACGTGTCCACGCCCAGCGGGAACAGGCGGTCGTTCAGAGCCCAGATGTAAGCCCAAAACTCCTTCAGGCCGGCCTGGCTGAAACAGTCTATCCCCAACACCGCGGACGTGGCTCCCACAAACGAGATGCAGACCATGAGCGCATAGTGCCTCGTCCACCGACTGAAGTAGGTCGCAAACGCCGCGAGGGTGAAGGCGAGGATGAAGCCCACCTTGGCGCCGGTCTCGTGGACCAGCCCGCCCGAGCCGAGCGTGAGGAGCCACATGCTGAAACAGAAGCCGCCCAGCAATGAGCCGAGACATTCGGTGATCTCCTTGAAGACGAGCGCGGCACCACCGAGGATCAGGCCTGTGCAGACTATGGCGACGAGGTATGCGCCTTGTATCGAGTTGCTTATAGGTGGTGTCATGACGTATAAGATGAGGATCGACGTCCCCAGACTGGCGAGATAGGCGGCGGCCATGAACGAGTGCACCCAGTTCGACTTGATACCCATGAAGCCGTAACCAGCCCCGGTGCCGATGAGTATGACACCGGCTACTGCGAACGCGGGTGTTACTTTCGGTGTCAGGGGTAGCTCGCCTTCGGGTACGGTAGCTATGTGTAGAATCATGAGCATACTCCTTGCGATGAGCTGGTACCGTCGTGGAGAGACTTACTGTTGAACAGTGTAGCGTTCAGCGGACTGCTATCGATAGAAGTGGGCACAGCGGTAATGCTCGACTCCACGGATGTTGTGGAAGTGACGTGGACCGAGTTGGTCGAGCTGTTGGGACTGACTGTTGTCGAATTCGCGTTGGTGTCGCTTCCCTCCGTGATGCTTGGGCTTGGACTTAGACTCGGCCTCGCGGCCGAGGTCCCTGTTGTAGAAGACCCGTCATCTCTCCTGATCCCAACAAAGCGTGTGGCTGCCGCCAGGTCAAGACACAGGCAGAGACAGAGCAATGCTCTTGCCCCAGAAGCCCGCGGCAGCAACATGGCGCATGAACAGTCCAATCCCTGGGCAAGCGGTAAGGAAGGCTGTGGCAGTATAGGCGGGCGCGAGGCTACGCTGGGTGAAAGAGAGATCCTCAGTCACGCAGAGGAAGCATTATCAGACAAGCTGAGGAATCCCAGCTTAGCTGGCTTATACCTCCGGTATAGACCGTCCGAGGGAGATAGTACAATGTATGTAGAAAGAACTTAGCACGGAGACCCTAGTCAAGCAGGACTGCGAACTAGAAACCGGGATAAGGCGAGGAACGAGTGGGAGAAAGGCTGCTTAAGTTGGACAGGAATGACAAGGATCAAGAGGCCAGGCATTTCACGCATATAACTACCGGTATTTGCTTAGTGGTCGAGAGGTGGGAAGAGATGGATATGCTAGTACCGGAAGAGACCTAGGAGATCCATGATGATGACATGAAAGAAAAAGCTCTCTTCGTGAAGGCAGGAAACGAGCGTGCGAGTCCGGGAACTGCTCATACAAGTATCCTTAGGGGGGTATGCATTGCTAACAACCCATGCCGGCTGGGCCAACGGGGAGATCCAAAACCGAGGAGAGCAGATCCGTCAGCCAAGGCCGCGGGGGTGATGTGATGGATGAAGTCAATTTCCGCCTTGTTCAACGTGAACGAGAAGCCCACGTCCATCGTCTCTTTGGTCTCCAGCATCTGACCAGCCGCGATCCGACTGGATAACAGCCACGACGCGAGATTAACTGGGCGGTAGTCGTAGAAAGCATGGCAGGAGTGGAGTGACAGAGTGGCCCAGAGCTTGGAAGACACAAGGTTCAGGTTCTTGTTTGTCGGATGGCCCCTCTACGTACCGAGACGGTGGTGGACAACGATGCAGACTTCTTCCATCGAGTCTAGCAGGGGGGAGGGAGCATGCGTCCGGATGTCATAAGGTAGCATAATATTGGTTCGCTGTGAGCTCATTGAGCTCCAGGATGGAGCCTTGAGCGCGTCTAGCGAAGGAGATTCGCGACTGACGAAGTCACCCACCAATTTGGGAGATGCTTGAAAGAGCCTAGCCAGGGGCCCAGCAAGGGTAGCATCGCAGGTAGCCCATTACCGGTAGCGTTAGCGTTCAGTGAGTCAAATGTTTAAACCAAACCTACCTACACCGAACCGAGTGTCGTCGCCGACACGTACCGCACACACACTGCCGCTTCGATGACGGAAACCTGCAGTGCCGGAAACGGTACTGCAGCCAACCATGAGCTGCCGGAGCAGCGACGCAGCAGACAAGATAACAGATACCCTGTTTTCTCGCTTCTGGTGCATACATGCTGTCGCCTATGGGTGTGGTGGGCTGCAGACCGCAGTCCTGGGTGTTCTCCATCTTACACAGTAGACGAGGATTTTGACTTCGTGGAGAGTCTCAGATCTGAGACTTATCCCGATACCGCTAGAACAGTTCCTAAAAATTCAGAAAGATGGAAAGGAAAATATGGAACCTGGAGATTGCATTAGGCTAAAGATCCAATAAACATGGGTCCTGCCATGCTCGCTCGCTGCCCCTGCCACGCCGGCTCATTCTCCAGTTCTGGGCCTTCCCAGGTTGTCACGGATGGATGTCATGGATTAGGGTACGGGAAGGAACAGACGAGGCACTTGCCAAGGCCAAGCCAGTTTGGATACCCACGGCAGTCAGCAGTAGAGCGTCATGACAGACTCGAAGACGGTGTTGATGGTGCTGAGGAAGCAACACTGTCGTTCGCGCATACAAGCTACCAAAGCTACTGTTGGTCCTTTTTTGATGTCGGAGAAAATACTAACGGACACTTCCCCAACGATGACGGAGCGGTCCGTGCTCGTGCGACAGGCACAAGGTGGAGATTCTGGGTGAGAGGTGGGATCCCGCCAGTGACATGCCTCCAGGCTTGGTACCTTACTGAGTAAGGGAAGGTCCATTGTTTGATCTCCAGGTGTTCGACGGCCTGCGCCTGCCTCGAACTCGACAATGAAGTCAGGATCCTGCAATACGTGAGTACGTGCAGGACATCCAGTCATTCTCAATGCCATTGTCTGATGTGGCTCGGCTTGTGCAGAGACTACTCGTCCATATCCGAGTAGCCGATACCCTTGAAGGGTACATATCGACCGTGCCGCGCAGCTGCCGCGAAATCAATCTGACCGTGAACTTTGACGCCACGACGCCCGCATTGATCGTGGCTTTTCTCCATTCCCGGATTCGGAGAGGGAAGCAGTTTGATGCATGAAATCTACCTCGTGTCGCTCCATTGCAAGGCGTTGTCGCATCATCGTATGTTCAGCTCGGAGACTTCATTCCTTCTTTTTGCATCTGAATTGCACGAGACCAGACGAACAAGCCCCTATCCGCCTTTCGACAATCTCATCATTTCGTGCAGATGCTTGCTGAAAGCAGGTGGCCAATCCTTTGCATCCCGAAGGGGGTCATGACAAACGGATACCCGCTGCGCAATTTTAGCACGCGCCTCGTGAAGCTCAACAATAAACTTCAGCCGTACATGCTGCTGACACAGTGACAAGCAGCCTATCCTGTGATGACCTGATTGACGCAGCTCAGGAGGAGCCAATACGGGATGGATGTTGGTTTGGCATCGACGGCTCGGTAGTTTCAGTCTATAGACGTGGCTAAAATCTTTGAAAGAATGCTTCGGATGTGATCCGACAACTCGGCACTCCGCGTCGTTTTGTTGCCAGTAACCTAGAAGAGGGCACGGTAGGTCGAGTATGTTGAGGTGTGTTTCGAGGGTGCTTTTCGTATTTGAAATTTATAGGAAACTCGCCTCGAGCCGTAATTCCACTGTTGCCATGTCGTTCGCCTCGTCATCATCCCAGCCGTCCTTTTTCCCCTGTTAACCCTTGCCCTTACTCCCGTCATAGTAATGAGAAGAAAAAAAAGGTTCAGAAACACAAAACGCGCCGGCTAAACCATAACAAAACAACAAAATTCATCTCCTCGAGGATCTCGACGGAATGCGGTCCGAGGAGCTCATCCGCGGTGCCGATCCACCTTTGCCGCTCCTGCGATCTCGATCTCGGAGCCCCTTATCGGCGACCTCGACCTTGTCCCGGCGTAGAACAGAAGTGATGACCTTAAACGGAAGAACTAGCACTCCAAGAATGGCGCGAACAGGCGCCATAGCCAAAGCCGTGGTCTGTTCGGCCAGCCAGCCAAGAAAGCTACTCTGAGAGGCGCTGTTCTTTGCCGCCGCAGCTGCTAGGGAAATCGCATCGTTCAGGCGCGTGTCGATGGCCCCGAGCCGCGCTTCGGTTTGGAATGCTAACACCGTCGCCTTCTTCTCGTACCGGCGCACCGCCCGGTTGAGCGCGTCGAGCTCTGGCTGGATCGTGTTCCGCACCTCCCTGACGATGGCGCTGTTCGGCTGAGCCGGCTGCTTCCCGGGCTCTGATGTCCCATTGCCAGCCGCTGTCGGAAAGCCGGCAGCCGCGTGCGACTCGAGTTCTGCGAGTCGTCGCGCCATGTCTTGGACCTGACTTAGAGTCGGTGAAGTCCCCTTGTAGGGGTTGACGTTGACGATCCGCTGCAGATGCAGGGTGCGCGCACGCACCAGCTTCAGCAGGTGGCTGAGGGGGTGGATCTCAGCCGCGAGGATGAAGATAGTCAGGTTGTAGTCAGACACTAAACCCTCCGATGGCCGGCTCAGCTGGCCCCGGATGGTGTGCAGGAGGTAGGCGGCCAAGGCGGGGAGGAGGAGGCAGGAGGTGAGCGCCATGATCTCGTGCGCGTACAGCTCGTTCAGGGCTGCCTGCCGAGATCGCCGAGAAGCATCCGCGGGCGCATGCGGTGTCCGTGGAGAATTTGGCTTCTCGTCCTCCTCCGGAACATCGTCCAGTGTCTTGGAGTCGGTGGCTTGCTGGGAGTGCCCGTGCGCAGCTGGCTCTGCATCGCTCTCGTCGTCAATCGCCAGCTCGCTCATGGTCTCCTCTCTCACACGCACCTCCTGGGCGGAGCGATACCAGATCCTGGATCGAGTGCTTAGTATCGGCGTGTCTCACGGCAGTTGGGGATCCGGAGCTGACAAACCATGGTTGTGTGACCGACCAGTGCAGGAAGACCGCGGCCAGCCCAAGCAGAAGTATATCCGTGATCAACGAGCTGCCGTTTTTGAAGAAGAGCCCGCCAACAGCCGGGAGAAGGGCGAATGCAAGCGGTAACCAAGCCCAGTCGGAGCTCGCGTGCTGCTCCAGGCCTGCACCGCTCGGGTTGAGGATGTCATCGCGGATGTTCCTCCGCGCTTCACTTAAGCTGTAGTCAGAAAAGGTCGAGCTGCGCCGCCTCAGAGGACTGTCGAAGCTCCTATCAAACGACGTCTGGCTGGAGGTCGGACGATGACGGAGTTGTGGCGAATCGTCAACCGTCATGGAGCGGCGGACGGGATGAAATCCCGAGGGTGCTGGGGGCAGGGATGCAGATGTTGACTTTCCAGGCGTATTGTTTACGTTAACACTACCATTGCCGGCGCTGTTGCTGCTAAGTTTCCTCGTAGGAGAGTTGCCGCTATCCTCGGCCATGATAAGGGCGCTGCGCTCATGTTCTCGAGAGCTGCAGACGGTTTAAACGTGATGTTGACACTTAATACAGCCTCAGGGCATCGACCAAGCCAGGGAGATGTTGCGGAGGGCGAGTCGCAACCGCCTCCAAGAGCTTGCCAGGTGAGCGTCATCAGTTCGGCAGCTCTCCCGTGCCGCCAAGCCTTGATTGGCAGGGATGTTTAGCGAAGAGGGACTGCAGTGGCACCTGGACTGGAATGTGTTTGAAGCTTAACGCGACAAACTTGTCTAACACCTGCCTAAATCTAACCTATCCAGGCGAGCTAGGTGTCCCTGCATATAACTTTCGGGATTTTCACATCCAACAGAGAACGATAATTTCGAGTATGCTGTACATTCTACAGAGTTCCTGGCTTGGGATTGGGCGGGCTTTGGTTGATAAATGCTACAGTCGGTACTCCCGGGTTGAACCCACGATGCACTGTCTGGAACCGAAAGATGACATCGCAAACTCAAATCTGAGCCAATAATAAGAAGACACGAGAGTTGAAGATATCTCCTTGATTGGCAACAGCAGATGGCTGGGCTCGTCACCGAAGTCCTTGCAGCTCGCTACAATATCCTCCAAGGTCGTCAACCTAGGAGTCCTGTGTGCTATTACCTAGAAACGTGAACCTCGAAGTGAAGCTTCCACAACTGTAAGCTCTATCCCTTGCTTCGACGACGAGCCTGAGTCATTCCTTGGGAAGTTGGCTCTGAGAAAGAGACACACGAGGCGGCTGTGTCCCCAATCCTACGACAACATGCAAGTTTCTCCCTTACAAGAGGTGTGAAAAAAAAATTTGTTGAGCGAAGACCCAAACCACAAGATACCAGACTTCATCTTGAAGAAGCACCTCTCTACATCGAACGCACACTCGTAACCGATCCTCTCAAAGATGTCCAGACATTAGTATTCTGATAAGCCGGACAGCGTTCTGCATTCCACCCAGCCCAGTCCAGCTGGGAAGTGTAACTCGACGCTCCACAGGTTCGCTTGTCTGCCATGATGGCCCGCGGAGGATAATATCGAGGGACGTCGCAGGATGTCCTTCACAAACTCCGAATATTTCGGTAGTGGCTATTGTCCCATGGGAAGAGTTCTCGCTGTGACGAGGAACACTCAACGAGTGGTTGAAACAGGTCGCTTGTCGGCAGACGTTGACACAGTTCCTTCGAATGCATTGAGGCCGTCGTTGTCGTACGTAAGGTCCCAGCATAGATATTCATGGATCCTGTGATCTTTGGTTATGTCGGTGAGCATATGTCCCCGGCCGAAACCACACCACCTATTACCATTTCACCCTACCGTTCGCGTCCAAAGTCAGCGACTCGAAGCGATGATCCGTCCGACATTGTAGGTGAACCTTGGAATCGGAAAAGATGAGTCTCCGTCGCGGAAGCATTCCCTCTTGATATGTACATCCGCGACTGTTCCAGTTCGACGCTGTAGTCAAGACTGTTGGCCAAGAGTAGCAAACGTCATGTTTACCAAGCTGATTTGACAGTGGTGGTCTTGGAGTTGAGGACGCACCTGGGAGGCCATATTCGGCATCGCTACTTGCAGCAACAATGATGTAATATGTGCGGCAGTGGATATTCTGCCCATACCCATGATCTGCCGCCGTCTCTCTCGCATATCCCGCTTAGGATATGTAGTCCCTGCCAGCCAAAGATACTGGAGCCCAAGGCCTGTATGGCGATAATAGCACCGTAGACAAACTTGGAGAAGTTCACAGGAAGCAAACTTCCATGGCCCGGCCCCGGTGCAGGCCCGGGACCCCAAACATAGCTCAGAGCGACATACTGCTGTCTGTCGGGAAGTGCAATGATACGGCAACTGCATATGTCAATCACTCGGAGGCCGAGATCTATTGGTCGGCCAGAGTCGCCACAGTGCTCTGCGTGAGTATTGGTACAGTCCACCAACCATGCCCATATCATGGCCCAGTCGCTTGAATAGAGCTCCATGTTCGAGGTCCCACGGAGGGTCAGCGGTGGCCCTGATTGTCGTGCGATCCCGGGTGGTTCTTGTCGGATATGACAATCCAGGACTCTGACAAATCGACGCTGCTACTGCTAAGCTCGCTCTGCGGCTGTTGGGTTCTGGACAACAGACATGACACCCTTTTGCGGTCCCATCAAGTGGTGGGAAACCAAGGCACAAATTGCCAGGTTTTCGTCATTGTTCCTAAACACAACGGGCAATGCCTTACTGTGTTGTCACAAACATTGGAGGAAGAAACCATAGGCGGCATCCTTTGACAGGATGCGTGTGCCTGGTGCTCCTCAGATCACCCCAGGCCGGTCCTATCATGTCAATAGCAGGTTCCAATGGGAAGAGACGGTCCAAACCAATGCCGCTGAAGCGTCGACGCAAGATTACTGCCGCTGCTGGATGATGATACGGCCATTGTTGTCTAGTCCGTCCATGGCAGATGCCTGGCTGAGGACATGAGAAATCCAAGAACAATGCTGCTCTTGATATTTGGAAGCAATGGCAAGTGTGAAGTGAGTCTCGTTGGAAGGGATCAAGCGCTGCTGGGTCATCCAGTCATATCGAGTGACGACGCAGCGAGTTGGGCCTTCGAAAATCAAACAGCAAACCGCTTGACACCATATCTGTCAACACCTGGAAATAAGAGAAGACTTTCAAAGAAAATGACATTGAATTCTGACAGTCGAATTGCATCGTCGGGTCAGCACTGGCTGACTTTCGACGCAGAGAATGGTTCTTGTCTTTGCGCGAGCATGTTGGTCGGGAGAGATGAAGATTGCAACCTGGGAGAAAATACTTCTCGGACTTGTATTGGCACGCATCAAAGACAACCTTTGACCTTCCGAATCCAGTGTTCCATCTAGGTCCATTTAAATGTTCTTTGAAGGAGGATAAGATACGGTTGGCGGCCCACAAGGTCACGACAATGTGCAGACCCCATATCTCGAGCGTGTGACTCATTCTTCAAATCGACCCATCACTAGAGGTCAAATAACGCAACGTTCTAACATCCAACAGCTGCGTGGCGCAGTGGAAGCGCGGTAAGTTATCATAATTCGCACTAAGAAAAATAATCAATGTACTGACAACCATCAATAGCCGGGCTCATAACCCGGAGGTCCTCCGATCGAAACGGAGCGCAGCTACTCCTTCTTTTTGACTTTTTTTTTTTTTTTTTTGCTTTTCTTTTCGTTTTCCTTTTTTATTTAGACTTGCCTCAGTTGATTTTGCGTCGTCCACTGCTTCCTTCAACCGGCTTTGAGGCCCTTATGCGTGCACCTTACTTGAATCTACAAGACATTGTTACTACGTACCATCAGGCCAAAGGAGAACCAGAACATGGTTGTGCCAACAGAGCCTCTGGGAGGCCACCTTGTTGTCCACCTTCCTAGACTGCGCAAGCTAGTCGGTTGTTTGTCAACCACTACGACCTCTCGCTCTAGACGGTACAGGGTCTCTGTCTAGAAAGGCCGGCAACAAGCTGGTGACCTTCAGTAACATGTGTCCAGCGCCATATACCTTTGAAGATGCTGCGCCGTCTTCTGTGCAGAACAGAGATAGAGCTCAAAGGAAGTGTCGATATGAGCGGAGCGGCTTGAAGACAGTGACAGCGATCAGATAGCGGAAACATTAGCAAGACGGTAGTGATACTGACACTCGACGTTCTCCACGAGCGTCTTCGAGTGCGTCCTGCCACTCCCGTGAAGTTGACATGCCAAACCTGCACGCACATGTCTGCTGGCGATGCCCAGAGGACTCAGCCCAATGTTCTTACGTTTGCAGTGTAGTTAGCTACATGCGACAGTATCGTCTCTTCGGTATGGTCTCCCACTAGGGCTACCATGGACCGTTTGCAAGCCCCGAATATATGCACTCTAGAGGCGGCTTGACTACCCCAAGCATCAGCGGAAAATCCAGGACCAGAGCTACTCAGGAGTGACAATTCCTCTTAGAGAACAGCTGAGGGGGAAAAGGCAGAGAGACCAGTCGCTCGGGGACCACCACGTTGTAAAGCGAAGCGCACCCACTGTACACTCCTTCACGACCTACCACGGCCTCATCAAGCTCAACAAGACTCTCAACTGCCACTTCAGGATTTCATTCCGCTTCGTAGAGGGATGAAACAAACGTTTGCAGAGCTCTCATAGAGCGCATGAACGCAGTGGCACGAGGTTCGCCCATAAGGGCAGCTGCCTTAGCTGCCAATTCGTCGAGCCGTGTCGAAGGAAGACCCAGACCGCCTCCCAGGAGCCCGCGGGTCAGCAGATGCTTATGCCGTGGAGTATCACGGCATCACACTCCCCCGTTAGCACATGAAATCAAGACACGTTACCTCCAGGTGGCACTTTGATGCTGTCACCTCGACTGCCTGACCAGTTGCCTCTGTTTCAAGTAGTAACCGCTGACTCGATTCCCAAGACGTCGGCACGCAGCGCTGAGTCCGAAAATGTATCGCGGAGCAAGCCACACCATACCAGTTGGTCCGATCGTCAATGGAACTGGTGGACATCGCCACCGCTGACTCCAGTTCTTGTCCCATCCAGGTGGAGGCGAAGGCCCTCAGACGGGATAGCCAGTCGCCCAATCCTGGGTGTCGAACACGGCCAGCATCTCATGCACTGTGCAACGAGTCCGAGTGACTTGCCTCTTGTCAGGCTATACCAGCTTAACGGACCCATCCTATGCCTTCGTATTCATCTATATCCGGGCCGTTGGGGGGGGGCGCGATGGACGCTGCTCGTCTCCGCAAGACGTGGCCGGGAATTCGGGGGCGTCGATCTAAGTGTAGGGGCTTCGTCGCTTTTTGCACAAGTCCAGGAAAGCGCGCATGATACTCCAAGTGACGCCACAAGACCAGCTTCGGATAGATGACTGTTTGAGAAAACAGGTCTTTCTCGGTATGACGCCCCCAACGCGACAGTGAGAGACTTGGAAATCGGCACCCGGTAAAAGAACCACGATATCGTACACAATATCCGGGGCAATGCCTCGCTGAGGAGACTGTTCACACACGCGCGCTATAGGAGGCTACGGCGGCACGGGTTGGAGAGATTGTGGCGTCGATATCAGAATTGTCACCATCTCCCCATAAATTCCAACAGTATGAGACGTGAATGATACCAACAAGCCGAGCTTTCTCGTCGTTCCGGGCGTGTCTGGCCCGGTAGAATGCCAACTGACGTGAAGGATGACAACCAGGAGTCCGGCAATATTCAGCCAGCGTCTGATGTGCGGTGTCGGAGCCTTTTTCCTGTCAGGGTTTTGCGGTTTATTCAGCACATACCAGGCAACAGAGTCGTCGTCGAAGCAGATCCATTCTGGAATTAAATGAACCTACCAGCAGTGGCCTGTGAGATGACACTGAGAGGTATACCAAGCCGAAATCCGGCATGGAGGCATGGAAAGGAATAAGCGTAGATCAGCCTAGTCACTCCAGTAACGCCGGACAAGGAGGACCCTAGGCCCCGAGGACGGCAGTCAACGCAGCAGTACTGCTAACAGGGCGAATGCCGGACATGGGATACCCGTGATAGTACATCCGAAAAGACAATGGAGCTTGGCACCATCGGCTTCCGGAAGTCATGGTAATCTAACCGCCATCTAATGCTTGTGGCCGAGCCAGCGGTTCTTCGTCAACAGCACAGTTGTAAGTAACGTTGCAAGTCCGTCGACAAGGACGGAAGAAGCCTCAGGTGGGCAGAATATAGGATGTTGGGATTGCAATCAAAACTTTCCCGGTTGATATAAAGTGCCACTCGAGTAATTGCCGGAGAGTTAAGGGAGACAGGACTTCTTTCTTTCCAGGAACTTAGAGGTATCTCAGATGAAGACACCACACCAGGCTGGCCACTAGAAACGCCCATCCGGTGCCTAGGAGAGGCTATGAGGAGAGCCGAAATGGGAGTCTTGTGTCAGCCAAGCCTGACGGCAGCAGAGTGTCGTATAACGAGCCGCGGGAGCGGTATATTTACCCGGGTTCTGAGCTTCGCCTATCGTATGCTTCAGATCTGATCGAGCGGACAAGGCTCGTCAGAAAGTACCTGCAGACGCAGATAGTTGTCCTGAAACCAGTTAGTACGGGGTGTTTACGACGTCAAGGTGAACTCATGAGAGCTTGGGTTTCCAACCTCAAGAAACTCGAGAGAGAGCGTTGTAGGCAGAAGGAGTTCATCTCAAATCGTGAAGATCGACCTTACATGTGCACACATCGTTCCCTCATTGATCTACCTAGATGGGACGAAGGCCAAAGACGGGAAGCCGGCGTCGCCTAGTAACTTTCTGTGCTTCAAGTTCGAGAAGGTGCGGCACATATTTGCAATTATTTCTGCGTCTGTGAATGGCTGTGCGTAAGACCACCGGCTGGTGTGTGGCTGGTGTATCTGACCAAAGTCGTGGAGAACGATAGCGTGGACCAGATATTGAGTTCTCGCTTTGGGCAGAATGCTCTCCGTCAGTCTGGAAGACTGATTAGCCGCTGTTTCACGTTCTGCAAGCACGCGGTACTGATTTGGCGGACTTGCTCTCAGCTCTGGAAGCAAGCCGGAAGATGTTTGATCAAGTTCGAAGCCTTGACAACGAGAGGCTGTCTCCCCCCTTGCCGGTCATCTCAGTTTGGGTGTACTCGCAAATCTGTTCTAGAAGGCACGTCTAGGATTCCTCTCGCATTGAATGCCAGAATGACTTGCTTGAAGATAACATGGCCGGCCTGACCGATGCGTCGATCACTCGAGCACGGCTGCTGCCGATCCACGCATGGTCATTCTCTCGACTTAACAGCATCTTTACTAGATTCTGCAAGACCGATATTCCATCCTCCTAGGTTGAGGCAGGAGAAGCGAGCACTTGTCAATTGCCCGAGACATGTTGCGGCCCATGGGGATATGCACGCTCACAGCAGCTCACTGAAGCGACAAGCACGGCGCTCAACCTGACGACTGGCTCGTAGGATTCTGGAAAGTATGTGCAGAGTTCGCGGATCTATAGTCCATGCCGGTTGTAGGCTTTCGTGACCGGATCCAGTCTTGGTAGACAGTGGTACTCTATTGTGTCAGGGTTGCAGTGCAGCTGTTCGTGCGAATCTTCCGCATGCCGCCTTGATGAATGCGTTGGCACCTGACAGTGCAATCTATGAATCAATGCGACGACGGAGAATACTTTTGACACTTGTCATAGCCCGGGAGAAGCAGGTTCCCAGCAGACGCGAGAAGGTCTTCAGACAGAGTTTTACCGGAGTCAGATCTGGAATGCTTGATGCCCATGAGATGCATGTTCATGAGATGCATGTTCGTTCACGTCCTTGGATCAGCAAGTCGGCTCGGAAGGATATGCTTATCGAGGCTTGGACGCTCGCTGGCGTTACTTGTGTCAAAAGATATTGGAATGGTTTGCTGATGACCTGTCTCAATGTTCTGAAGGAAGGCCGAGAAGCGCGCGGTCGACCGTGAGAGGTCAGTGCCTGAACAGGGGTTTCAGTGGAAGCTAATTGACGGTAGAGAGGTGCGAGCGGGTAGCACGTGATCTGTAGCCTTTGTGCAGTCAAGGCTCGTGCCCGGCGACGTGGACGCTTTCCTGGAGAGCAATATGCCAGTGGAGGCCACTGAGGCCAGTCTTCACCAAACGGAACGGACTTATTCTCGGCCCATAGTTGACATGTATGAACCTGGATTGACTGGTCATTTTGATTAAGGGAGTGCAGTCGAAAGCCAGGGTGTGAATAGTCGAACAGGCCTGCAGCAGCTCAAAGATGTCCTGCTTATGAGATGCTGATGACTGCTTTTTCCAAGTCGGCGGCTCCTATAACTAGCGACCGTGCCGTGTCTGGGCGCGCAAGTTGCGTTGGGTTTAGATGGCCACGAGTGGCTGCGGATTGCTTCCTGGGAAGTTGACTCATAGCATCCGAGATATGTCAAACCCCAGATGGGACTGCCGGCAGCAGCGATGCAACGTGGGAGATGTCTGATCCAAATTGGTAGAGATTGTGTTTCGCGGGGTAAATATGCATACCTTGATCTACGCTCGTTACTTGAGACAATGCTGGACTCTACCTTAGTGCGTACCTAGGACTGCAGTACTAGGCACAGTACCCCAATGAAACAAACCAAGCTGCCACCAGCTTCAGCAAAGAGCAACAATACCCAGGGAAGTTCTGTCAAATTATGATATTAGAACGCCCCAAGAACGAGTGATTTCTTGACTCTGACGTAGTCTGCAGGCTCGCTCAGATAGTCAACACAAACTATCTCATCGTCGGAAGTATTGGAGCTCGCATCAGCCGGAGTCTCCGCTGCCACCTCCGCGCATTAGCTTTCGGCTCCGATGTTGCTTCCACCCGGGTACCCCGAGCCGCTGGCAGAGCAGTTCCAGCTGCCGGGCTAGGGCCTCTTTGACTGCACCGTACCTTCACAACATGGGGTAGCATCCAAGGACCGTGTGTCTGCGCATACTGCCGCAGAAGGGGGGGGGGAGGTGTTGGCGAAACCCGGATTCTCACTGGCTGCAGGTTGATGGCTGCCGGGCTTTGCGCCATGCACGGCCAGGCTCCTTTAGGCTTATTTCAGCCACAAAGTTCGAATGCTACCGCTATCTCATGCCTCCCGATCATCATCAAACCTTGGGACATGGATGCGAACCGGGAATTAAGGTCGTATCTAGTCAAGGAAAATGCTCCTTGCGAACCCTGAACCGCCGACCTCTACCCGGTCTCTTGTGCTCGCGTCATAATCTGATCCGGCTGGGGTATGTCGCCATGTCTGCTTGTTGTGATGCTACTTTGCTCGAGTGATAGGGGTTCCTCGACCATTGGTCCGGACTGCGGTTCCCTGCCAAACTAACTTACTTCTCGATGACAGCTCACTTTTGCCATGGCACCGTTTTTGAAACCTTATTGGCAAAGACCGTAATTCTTCTGGGCCGGACTCTTTCGAGATTGCCAGAAACTTAACCGCTTGTGACTTCATGCCAGGTAGGTGGCTTGGTCGTTGGATAGTCCAAGGCCACACCTCAGTTACGGAATCAGATCATGACATGCAAGATAGGGTTGTATGCCACCATCAGGACCCGAAGGGGACGTCAGTCTTCCACGCGACTCCATCAGAACAGTGAAGCCAGGGAGATGTTTCCAAGAGACATTTTGAACCAACTAGCCCGAGAGCATGCAGGATGCAGCTCGGGCGTCGACATTGGTGGCTTCACCACGAGTATCATTACCTCGATGGCGTTGCTCAAAATGACGATTCCCAAGAACATCTCAGATCCAGCTGGGGCAAGAGATCGGCAGTGTGATCCAACTGCCTACGGAATAGGAAAGATAAGATTGTGCCTGTGAGCGCTATCAGCCCTTTAGGTCCATCCACTGCCTTGACCGGCTGCGGGAAGGTGACAAGAGGCGTTCAACCTGCAGGCTGTTTAACGACTCCGACGGCATGAAGAGGTCGGAAGCTGCTGAAGCGCAGATTTTCGGACCGGCATCAACAGACACACGCCGAATCAATAATCTCAAATAGCCTTCCAGGTGACCTAAGGTATCTTACCTTAGGTAAGGTCGGGTACCCTACCTGACCGATCAAATCCATTCCGTTTCTCGCCTCCGCGTTTTCGTCACCGATTGATGTGCTTCGCTAGAAACCGCGGGTGGCCATCATCTTCATCTGTAGATTAAAGCCGGCAGACAATTGGTGTAAAGATGTGGGCCAGGCAATATCTGCTAAAATGGCCAGGGATAGCCTCGACGCTGCTTAAAAAGGTTAATCTCGACGGAAGGCCAAAGGAAGCTTCTCGGAAGCTTCCGCTGTTTCTCCTGGTGTAGCAATGTGTTTGGGAGAAAGACGGCACGGCTATTTGCAAGTCGATGTCATCAGGGCAGTCACTTCGAACCGACCGCTGGCGCTTGCCTCCTGCACCTGGCTTGGATTGCTTTATGACCTGCGCGAAGAGGAAGGTGCAAGCCATGATGTCTTGAGAAGCACCTTAGAATTGTAGACATTTTCTGTGTACATAGGATGCCCCCCGGAGCTGTCAACGGTAAGTTCCTTCCCAGCTAGGATCCAGGCGGTCCGTGTCGCATCCCGTTTGTCACTTTCTGCGGCCGTAGCACTTCCCCGCCTCTCCAGCTCCCAACGGACCCAACCAACAAGCGAATCGAGTCAAAGAAGAGTCAAAGTCCTAAATGGCACTAGAGAGCGCCTTGCATTAGCCATTCTTTTCTTCGTACGTCAATGACGGTCAATCGTATGTCAAATCGTTCCATAAGTTCAGCCTTGGGTGGCAATCTGGCATCAACAGGTCAGTAGCAAAGACGCGGCGGAAGAAGCTGAGAAGGGCTGGAAGAATCGGAAGTGTTTGACATGTTTGCACCGGGTCTGCACCGGCAGTGACCGGGTCCGCCTACTCGGTTTCAAGCGGCAGAGAGGGCAACAGAAACCCTCAGCACAGCACAGCACTCGCCGCGTTATGGCCACCACACGATCCAGTCACCTGCAGCCATGTACTCCTCCAACCGGGCTCTTGGTTGGCTTCCCTCCATGATACTCGTCATTTTCTCGGACACTCGAGGAACAATGGACAGTCAGAGCTCTGGATACAGCCAGCCCGAGCTGAGTTTCCAGTTCAGCACTACCGCCCTCCCCCTTATCTGATCGAGATGGCGGAATACATGCGCTGGCAAATGCGCCGTTCGCACAACCGCGTCCCAGCGCACGCCGGGACTCCGGATTCGCATCGCGGTAAGGGTAGAGACAATAGCGAGGGAGCAACCTCTACCTCTCGACAGATCACCGCGGTTTTTCTATGATCAAGGAAGTGACAAAGGCCGATAACAAAATCTATTGCTTCTTGTGGTCGACGGTATGGCTGCTCAGCGATCACCTGAGGTTCACGCTTGGACAAGTACAGAATAACCGCCTGGGATCAGCAGTCATCCCACGTCAGGGTTCACTAGGGAATTGGGTGGCAGGCCGCCACAATCCGCTAACCCAGCTGTTGGGAGCCTGGAAGTGAGACGTTACTGCAAATGGCCGACCCCCGGTCAAGCTGGTGGGAAGCCGTACTGTGCATTTGTTGGTCCTCCTGGTCCTTTGTACCTCCAGGACCTCCAACACGCACACCATTTCTTTTATCGGCCACATCGGTCGATCCATGGGACGGCTCAGTGTATGGCTGTACAAGTGTACAGTACATGAATACATCACAGAGATACAGAGACCCGGCTACACTAACGTTGAGACCAGCACCAGGGCGGCCGGGGCGCTGAGGTCCGACCCCGTGATGACAATATGTGGAGGATTCTCTCTATTCTTCCTCGACTTCCAAAACACCCGAACACGACATCCTTTCTGTTTCCATGCCGCTCCTACAGACTGACACGGAGGTCCTGACATCCCGCAACCCTTTCGCATAGGTCTTATACCTGCTCTTTGGGTCATCCAGGATTCTTAGCCGTGCAATCCATTCAATCCATCCTTGTTCCGGGTGTGGTTCTGTAACCCTCTCCGCGTCTTTTTCCGCTGTCCTACGGCAGCAATAAAGAGAGGCGGTTGTCCCTTGGTTTGACTGGCACACCCAATATGCCTTCTTGATATTATTGCTCCCCTTTCAATCTCTCACCATGGCCCACCAGCCAGGCTGTCCCATATTGCCTTGAAAAATTCCGATTGACCGCTGCGACCCTGTTAATCGCTACCCTGATTTCTGGACCTGGCACTTCACCCTCAAGGTATAGGTCGACCGTAATCCCCGCATTCACAACGTCAACTTCAAGGTCGATCACGGACATCCAAGACCTGGACAGCAAACCACCATTGACTGAAGTCTCCCCCCTGGTCCTCCTGGCTTTTCTCCTTCCGAAGTGCATACATACAGCCTGCAGCCACAGACGTTGCTCTCTCAAACCGGGACACTTGTGTTACCAGCTCATACCAGAGTGTCCCTGAAAAGCGGAATATATATAATTCAGTTGCCCGCTGTCTCGACCTGCAACTCCTACACATCTCTGAGCCCGTTTCTTGCATCTGCAACTCGTGCTTGCCTTTGCGTCCATACCCCTTCAATCGTCACTGCGCTGCACTCGGCCAACATAGACTAGTCTATGCTTCTCCTCCTCGAGGCTGACATCACCATCGCGTCGACTGGTATGTTACGTATACGAGCCTCACAGACGATAGCGGGTCACTAAGCACCGGCGTAGCCCGCAGTCTCTCACCCCTTCCTGCTGTTATTAGACTTCTAGGCTCCTCATGTCTATAGCTGTCGAATACGCGGCTCACAACCTGGGTCACCATACCCTGGTGGACGACATGGCACGGCCACTGGCTGGCTGGCATCAAGACTCGAGCGTCCCGAGAAATGGAGGCTATTATCCGCGAGAGCAGCAGCACATGAGCCAACCTCCCCGGTTACCGTCAATGGCTTCCATAATCTCCACTGCAACCCAGGGCCACGCCCGGGACACGTACTCCAGCAAGAGTGGCTACTACTCGGACTATGCCACACCGTCACCTGTGGGGAAATCGCCTCCCCTGCTACCCATTGCCAGCAGTGACCCGCACGCACTGTCAAGGCGGTCTGCGGCCGATGTCCGTCTGTCCCCCGCACAGTCCTCTGTCGCGAGTGACAGGTCGGACGAGTACCAAGATATGATGCGGATGCGGCACGGTGGCAGGGAGTACGCTCAGGCGCAGGCACATATGCCGAGGCTGTATCCGGCACAGTCGAGGCCACGGCGCGATACATTCAACCATCATCAGCCAGCTCCGCTAGGTCCGCCTCCGCCAGCAGCCTTCAGCAAGCTCGTGCCCGGCTATAGCAGCTCTAAAGGCGGACCGCCACCTCCACCTCATCAACCGCAGTCTCCGCCAACACCGCAGGCGAGCGCCTCTCCCCGTCAGGAGACCAAGTCGATGAGCATCTCCAACCTGCTTAGCGATGCTGCACCAAACAAGGCGGCGTCGAAGGCGCCGATGCGGAGCCCGACCTTTCCGCCCGAGTCAGAGTACAAGATTACAGTGCGGCAGCAGCCCTTTGCCGCCCGGTCCTGCGGCTTCGGCGAGAGAGACAGGCGCGTCATCGACCCGCCACCCATCGTCCAGCTCACCATGGACGACCCAGACTTGCCAGCCGAGGAGGTCGCAAGGAGGATTAGGAATCCCTTTTCAGTCGTTCACTGCTCGATCTGGGACGAGAGCGGGACCAGGGACATGTCGTCCATGCCGGAGGACTTCCGCCAGCAACGCCGGCTGATGGGGACGCTGGTAGCCTCTCCGTTCGTGGGCCTGGACGAGAACGGCGAGGAAGGGTGCTTCTTCTGCTTTCCCGATCTGTCCTGCCGCACGCCGGGGACATTCCGTCTCAAGTTCCAGCTCGTCATCCTGGACATCGTCAAGATGAGGACCCCGGGCATGAAGGCACCGATATTATCGACGGCCGTGTCCGAGTCCTTCCAGGTCTTCAATGCCAAGGACTTCCCCGGCATGAAAGCCAGCACGCCACTCACCAAGAGGCTGAAGGAGCAGGGCTGCCTCATCAGCATCAAGAAAGGCAACGAGAAGAGCACTGCTGCGCACGGTCGAGACGAGAGCGGCGAGGACGACGATGACGACGATCAACCGAAGAAGCGTGGCAACAAGAGGCAGAAGAGACATTAGATGGCTTATGGTTAAATGAACGGCGTCGGGGCAGAGAGAGCCCCCTTCCACGATGATTTTCTGTCACCTCATCTCGACTTCCAGTGGCCCCTTGACCATGGAAGGGTCGGACAAGGTGCACCGGCGTTTGCGAGAGCTTGGCTACAGGTGCATACATATCTGGTGTTCGAACGGTCGCCACTTGGTTTTCCCCTGACGCGATGATGGCTTCTTATGATCTTAACTGGCAAAGTACGGAGTCAGATGGGCGACGCCTGCTACGTCTGGTGCAGGGCCATGGCGGAAAGAGTACATACTTGTGGCATGACGGATATGACGGTCTTGGATGGACTTTACTTGGATGAGCGGACGGGAAAAACTTTCCTATTTATACCCCTTATTTTATTTCTCCTTTCTCTCTTCGTCACTTATATACTTAACTGCACTCAAGAGAACTACTTGAAAGACACGCATTGCGGGAGGAGGAACATGAGGTTATGGGAATTTGGATGGCATGAGCACATACTTGGGCAAGGGCAGTAATATCTGCTTTATATAGTGTGATATTGGGCATATACGTCCCTGGAAGAAGACGCGCGTTGGCAATCCAATCGTTTCACATATTCTGACATTTGCTGTTCGGCTGCTGCCCGTGGTGTGTTCACACATTTGCCTTGCCGTGTACTCCTGTGAGACATCCCGTACAATAGATAGTCACACACACATATTTTACATCGTCTCTCTTTCTCGCTGTCCTCCAGGGAGTATTGCCCAATCACCACTCTATCTTACATTTCAACGTCGACAGGCCATCCATTCCTCACGGCCCGACCAACATCCTCCACTCCCTAGCCATCAACGCCCGCGTCGTCCTCTCCGCAGCACTCAGGCCTGGCTCCTCCGCGGCCTTGGCCTCGGCGCGCGCCATGCTCTCGCAGGCGGACCGGACGCCGCCCATGGCGGCCTTGAGCGCGAACTCGGCCCGCTCGGCCGGGTCGGCGACCACCTTGGCCAGCGCCGCGTATGCCTGCGGCTGGTCGAGCTCCAGCGCGGCGGCGCGCACGCAGGCCTCGGCCTCGGCCGTCCGCCCTTGCTCCAGCATGCGCTGGCCGCGGACGAGGTGGCAGGTGCCCTCCATCAGCCAGCGGGCTTTGCGCGGCAGGGTCGCCGCAGGAGTTGGCGGCTGGGTGGTGGACGTGCCGACGCGCCAGGCCTTGTCGAACGCGTCTGCCGCGGCCTTCTTGTTGCCTGCGTTGAGGAGGAGGTGGGCGTGCAGGGCCAGTGCGGAGGGGTCGCGGGCGCTGCGGACCAGGGCCTGGTGTCGGGCGATGGCGGACCGGACGGGAGCGGGGGGTCTGAAGTTTTTGGGGCGGCTGGCCGAGGGGTTGGTCTGTTCCAGGTGGAGGATGAGCTGGAGCGTGGAGGGGATGTAGTCCAGCGTGTGGGCGGTGACGAGCATGTTCCATCCCAGGTCATTGGTCGGGTTGGTGTAGGGGTAGGCAAGCATTATGCCCAGGTAGTGGAGGGTGTAGGTGGTTATGTTGGTTTCTTAGAGGGGTATAAGTCAGTTGGATTGCTTGAGGGAAAAGGCCGATGAGCTGGTTTACCGTTGACGAGTCGCTTGGCCCAGGCTAGGTCCCGCTTTGGGGCACCGTCGCAGTATAGTTTGGTTGCTTCAAGGCATTGCTCGAGGGTGAGATCTTGGGGGCCGAGGGTGGCCAGCTGGGACCTCAAGAACTCGACGCCCGGAACGTCGGCTTGTGTGAAGACCTGCGCCTCGGGAGCACCTGGTTTCTCTGTCGGTATTTGAGCCCGCACCGTAGGCATAGCCTTGACTGTCCTGCTCCCGGTCACTACATGCGTTGGACTCGTCCGGGCCAGAGTTTTGTGACGACATTGAGGCTTCGACACACTGGTTACTGGACACCTTCCCGGGCTTGTGGATGACAACGCAGAGCATCTGAGCAAAGGGAGAGCAGAGGTTCGCTTTGGAGCAAGGCGTGACATGGGTAGCATTGCGAATATGCGATGTATGTTCTACTCCGTCCACGAATTGCTTGAGGAAGTGTGATGAGGTCAACCTTTGCAACTCAACAGTAAGTCAGGCTCAGCTCTCTAACATCCCGAGGACATGGTTTTGCTTCAACGACAGGCCCGTAACTAGCAGATACAATGAGGCCAGGTCGTACACTAGAACACTTATGTCGTGACTTAGTTGTGAAGAAGTAGACAGGCGAAGGCGGCCACGAAATGGATCGAAAATGAGACGAGATATGAGATGAGTTGCTCTTACAGACAAGACGTTGATGTTTGAACTGAACATAGTGGATCTCGAAGTGCGTGGCCAATCAGGGCGCATTCCGCTTATTCGAGGCAACCTTGAAAAATTATCTGGACCATCTCAACTTCGACCTCACTACCTCCCGACCTTGCCTTACATAAACCAGCATCGGCAAGCACAGTCTCGGTAAAAATGGCACCTAAAGCAGCAAAACGGAAGGCGACCTCATCTCAGCAAGAGGTCATCGCACTGTCGTCAGATTCCAGCTCCGATGTTGAGCACTACGACATTGAAGTGGACCTGCAACCGAGTCCACGGTCGGCTGGCAAGAGGAAATCCAGCCAAGATGAGGATCCCACACCCAAACGGCAAAAGCTCCCCGTGAGGGCGAAGAGCGGCGGGTCTGGCCGGCACAGGTCCATGAGCGTGGAGATTCCGTTTCCGAGCACCTCTCAGCGCGATAGGAGCGATGAGGTCCAGGACAGCCAGGACGAGAGCGATGCCGAGGAGGAGGAGGTCTTCAAGACACCAATGACGAGGAAGCACGTCAAATTTGACAGCGATGACCATGACGATTTTGTGACGCCTCTAGAGAGGCCGGCATCCAAGTCCGCTTCGCAGCCGAAGAAGTTGGATGATGTTGTGGAGGATTCGGAGGAGGAAGATGATGACGACGAGGAAGACAGCGATGACGAGGCTCCGGAGGCTGTCTCTACTCATCAGGCTGCGGCGCAATCTGCCAAGGCGGCACAAGCAGCGGCGAAGGCTGCTGAACAGTGAGTTTACACGTGAACAGTATTCTGGTCCGTGGGTCAGGGCTAATCAGGAAAACAGACAAGCTGCAGCAACCAAGCGTAAACGCCGAGAGCGTGACACGCTGCTCAAGGGACAGGCTGAATCGCGAAAGCGTGCTCTGGCCGAAGCCAAAGGACCGTCCGCGTCTGAAGAGCCGGAGTCGGCGGACGCTTCGGCTCGGCCTCGGTCGGAAGGCCAACGGCGGAAGAGACTAGAAATCCCGGCTGTTCTTCCGCCCGAATTCCTAGAGTCTGATGATGAAGAGGATGAAGCTGGTGATCATGACATTGCGGAAGTGACGCAGAACAAGAGAATCAAATTCAACAGTGTGGAGAAGAGGCTCTCTCGCGAAGGCAGGGCCCCTCGCGACGAGCAGGTAGGAGGGACCGTCTACCGTGTGGTGGCCGACAAGACGGACAAAAAGCTGGCACCGAAGATGCGGAAGGAGACACGGAACTTGAAGGAGCAGTTCCTGAGCAGGAATCGGGCACCCCAGAAACGGAGAGGATTTTTGGTTAAGACATAAGATCTTGGATTGGAAACTGGGATTTTTTTGGGCTATGATATCTGGCCAAAGACGTGTGTGCAAGCTGACGGAGTTCGATCAGCGAATGAATCCTGGCCTACCTGGTGTTGAGTCTGCTGTTAAATGGTATTGCGGCAGAGATGGTACAGTATATACAGGTGCGTGACACATTGAGAGGGAAATATCTCGAAACAGGGGATAACAATGAGCTCGGGGATACATGCTACGATGTACCTCCTCGCAATAGGCTGAGAAGACTGTCCAGGAATAAACCGCAGCGAATTTATACCTGGCGTGGGCGTGTTTCGAAGTCTCGTTTAAAGTCCAAGGTGCTGTGGAAGTAGTCACTTAGCCTCGAGAATCAAGGCGTTCGCATCCAGAGTCATCTTCCGCGTCGGATGGAGTAGAGTACGGGTGTCCGGAGACCATCTTCCACGGCTTTTGGAAGACGCCGTGGGCCGATTTCTGGCGATGTGCTGCCCGCTGCCCGCTGCCCAGCCCGAGCTTGCATTTTAAGTCCCGCACCAAGCTCCGTAGCGCCGTACGGACTCTGACATCAACTTTATACCTCAGCTTCAGCTTTTCTGCCTCCTGTTTGGAAACACCATAACTCTCTCAAGAACAACAAAAAGCATCTTTACATCAGAGCATCACTATCCAATTGCCCACCATGGCTCGCAAGTTCTTCGTCGGAGGGAACTGGAAGATGTTTGTGAACCATTTACCCCGCCACAACCCCGAGCATAGCATCGACCCCGCCATCCAGTGCCGGGCAGACGAGATGCTATAGATACTACTTCTTGCTCGTAACCGCATGCTAACCTCGCATTTCTGTAACCTAGGAACGGTACCATCGAGACCGTCAAGTCCATCGTTGAGAACCTGAACAAGGCCCAGCTGGACCCCAACACCGAGGTGGTCATCGCCCCGCCGGCGCTCTACCTCCTCCTTGTGCGCGAGCACCTCAACCCCAAGATCGCGGTGGCCGCCCAGAACGTCTTCGACAAGCCCAACGGCGCCTTCACGGGCGAGATCTCCGTCTCCCAGCTCAAGGACAGCAACATCACCTGGACCATCATCGGCCACTCGGAGCGCCGCACCCTCCTGGGCGAGAGCGACGCCGTGGTGTCCTCCAAGACAAAGTTCGCCACCGACGGCGGCGTCAACGTCATCTGGTGCTGCGGCGAGTCGCTCGAGGAGCGCGAGGCTGGCAAGACGCTCGACGTCATCACCGGGCAGCTCAAGGCCCTGAACGACAAGCTGGCCGGCCCCGAAGCGTGGGCCAAGATCGTCATCGCGTACGAGCCCATCTGGGCCATTGGCACCGGCAAGGTCGCCAGCACGGAGCAGGCGCAGGAGGTGCATGCTGCCATCCGCAAGTGGCTCAAGGAGAACGTCAGCGAGACCGTGGCCGAGCAGACGAGGATCCTCTATGGTGGCAGCGTGAACGGCAAGAACTGCAAGGAGCTTGCTACCCAGCCGGACATTGACGGTTTCCTTGTCGGCGGCGCGAGTCTGAAGCCCGAGTGTAAGTCACGGCACACTCTTGGCATTCTGGTATTAATAGCTAACGTTCCCGGCAGTCGTCGACATCATCAACAGCAAGATCTAAGGTTGTTCGGACAGTTAAATGCTTGTCCGAGTCCCGAGTTCGCGACAGACATGGAGCAGCCTTGGTGTGAGAAGTGATGGATGTATGCGAGTCCTGAAAATACCCTAAAATGACTGAATGGATGGCAAAACCACACCGTAAACCGCGGTTTTCGTCCCGCGCGACGATTCTTGCTTAATCTGTGCATTCGTATCAGTTTGCGCCGCTATTGTGATCCGTAAATTATACATATGCGTCTTCAGTTTGACTCCTTCTATACAATCAATCCCACGTCCGTATTGTACAATCCAACCTCCTTGACCGGACATCATGGATCTCGCTCTACACCTTCAGTCCCTCGCCGTGGAACGGTGACCATATTCCTCTGACACTGGGGTTGCTGCTCGTCACCGGCTTGGTCGTCCGCTTCAACTTCTCTCCGCTGGCCTCTCGTAGCAGCTCCGCCTTCTTCAGTACTTGGAGGGGTTCTAGATTCCTCACACAGATGGTCTTCTTCTTTCCGTTGATGTAATGGCCGACGATGACCGGGTGCTTCGAGGGCCGCGGTGAGACTTGGAACTCGATCTGGGGGTGCGCCGCGGCGAACCGTGGGAGGATAGACTTGATGAAGCCACTGAAGGAAGAAACAAGTTAGAGACACGTTCACCCAAGACAGTAAATGACAAGGGAGGCTCATCCGTACTTCATGCCCTTGGAGCTGCCGGCCCAGTCGCAGTAGTGGAAGTCCATCTTCTTGCATTGCAAGATGAAGGCGCCGACGCCATTCTGCGGCACAGAGGTCAGTGATGTGCTTCCGTAAGTCGTCTGGGACTCTAGAACCTACTCTGGCAGTGGAGATTTGCTTCAGCGCTACCACAGTCATATTTGTATATTGCGAGGACGTGCCCTCATGACAATGAACTTGAGGCTTGTGACTTCGTGAAGTCAATTCGGTTCTCCAGCGACGGGAGGTGGATCCGAGTCGTGAAAATGTTCTCCGCAGATGATTGGCTTGACCTTGCGACGCACAGACCAGGGTCTCTGCCTGGCTGCAGGTGTCAATTTGCCCCAAGAGCAACGCGGTTTGAATCTACTTGGACCAAAACTTGGGTCGTCTCAACTTTCATCAACCTCACGACTCCAAAGTCAATCTATTTCGTTCCTTCCTTTTCGTATCAGCTTAATCAAGGTGGACAGCCCTGGAAGCGGTTCATCGACTGACCAGAAGAGCTGATCTGGAAGTTCTTCTCGGATCCCACAGCCGCAGTTTGTCGCAAATATGACAGACAAGCTTCCGCCCAACCTCCTCGCGCTCTTTGCGCCGCGCCCTCCCCTGCGCTGGGTGCCGCCGAGCGACTATCCTCCCGAGCAGCGCAAGACAGCGACCATCTCGGGCGTTGCACAGTTCTTGCCTGCACTCAAGGAATACGAGCACGAATATGAATATCACCCGACCGAGAGCTGGCTGGAGGCGCGCGATCGAAAGAAGCGCGAGAAGAAGGAAGCTGTCGAGAAACTGCTCACAGAAGGCCCCAAAAACTGTATGTCCTTGCCACCGTAACATAGTCACGTAATTGAGGAGCCTTTGCTAACAACCATCTTCCTCTGCAGACCATCCACAAGACGATCCAAATATCAGAGGCGACGCTTTCAAGACGTTGATCGTCGCTCGCCTCAGCTACGAGGCAAATGAGCAGGATCTTGAGCGAGAGTTTGGCCGTTTCGGGCCTATCGAACGCGTACGTTCTCTTACCCTCTACAATACACATGGCGGCGCATCAGAAACTAACACGTCTCTAGATCCGGATCGTCAAAGATACCCATGCTGAGGAGAAGGGTAACAAGAAGCGTAAACCACATCGCGGTTATGCCTTTGTCGTGTTTGAGCGCGAGAAGGACATGAGAGGTAAAAAACAGCCACTTGACTTTCCTTGCCTTGCAACAACACCTCCAGAGACACTCTATCATATCGCGGTAAAAGGGCCCTCAAGCTTGCCGATCCCCTAGACCCCATCCCCCCTTTTCATCCTCCTTTGACCAGACTCCAGAGGTAATCATGGTAAGGCGTAACTGACAAAAGCGCCTATGGCGCGCACGTGAGCAGCTGCACTAGACGGATGTGATGGCATACGCATCAAGGACCGTCGCATCAAGGTGGACGTTGAGAGAGGACGCACAGTGAAGGGCTGGAAGCCCCGCCGTTTTGGTGGTGGCCTCGGCGGTAGAGGCTACACCAAGGCGATGCCACAACGACCTATGGGACCAGGTGGTGGATTCGGCGAAGGCTTCCGCGGTGGCTTCCGCGGCGGTTTCCGAGGAGGATTCGGAGGCCGCGATGGCGGTGACCGTGGGTTCCGAGGGGGTGGCGACTTTGGTGGTGGCAGAGGCGGCTTCCGTGGAGGGGGCTTCCGGGGCGGTCGCGGCGGCGGCGGTGACCGCGACTTTGGCGGCGGCAGAGGCGGCTTCGGCGGCGGTTCAAACGGCTACGCGCCACCAAATGCTCCCAACGGACCCGGCGGCGGATTTGGAGGACCTCGCGGCGGCGGTGACAGGAGAGATTTCTCGGGTCCGAGCGGTGGGTATGGCCGTGACGGTGGTGGTCGCTCATATGATGACAGGTCCGGAGGCGACCGAGGCTACCGTGGCGGCGGAGATCGTGGCGACCGGAACACTCGACAGACCGGGAGCAACATGGAGCCGGTGCGCCCACGCGGAGATCATGGTTACAGCGGCGGCAGAGATTACGACCGACCCCGGGACGACGACTCGCGCAAGCGCGGCTACGAAGGCGGCGGCAACGAGGATCCCCGAAAATTGCGACGCTACTAACAGGACAATCGACCAAATGTCTTGTGGTGGGTATCTCAGACCGTTTCCCTCACCTTTCCGTCTCACTCTGCTACTTCCACATCCTCCCTTTGCCACCAGGGGTAAGCCTACAATTATAGGTATGTTGACGACCGTCAACACCATGTTGAGCCTCCATCCACACACACACACGACATACAGCGACTAGGGCAAGGTAATACTTTATCCCAACGAGCCACAGAAGTGTGCCTTGTTCGGGAGCGATGGTCATTATGTTGCGCGAGCCGGCCCTCCTTACTCGGCACCAACAACTCCCGGACCTGGATATCTGACCTGGACGTTCAGAAACCTCTCTTCCATCATGCCCAGCCGCAGCCTCACAACACGAGTTTCTGCGACTAGATATCTCCGTCAAGAAGGTGGGCTGGAAGGTAATAACTTTTTGTACTGTATTCTACTACCTCTCTTTGGGTTTTCAAAAAGGCGCTCAGAAGTGGGGGACATTTCTGTTAAGGGGAACATCGGAGAACAACTTGCTAGGTAAGGTCAGAGGTAAGGGTAATGATGACGCCCACTGACCCAGGAAGCTTGTGCGAATAGTCCCTTGTACGAGGTAATGTCTCGGTCGACATGATGTTGTGTACTATCAATGTATATTTGCGTGTAATTTTTCTGGGTTGTTCGATGAGTCTCTCGGGGTCGCCCGATGTCAAGTGCGGAGACGACTCAACAGTTCAAGCAGACGACTTGGACTGCAGCCTGGATTGTTCGGACCAGTACTTGAGTCGGGCCAATGTTGACTCTAGCATAGTATATTGCTTACTACGTATATAGATCACGAGTTTGTGACATGTCAAGATGCTTTCAAACATAGCCTTACGTAGTCAGGTAGTATCACGTTGTCGGAAGAACGTGCCCGCCGTTGCCGCTATTTTGGGTGAGGTGAGTTCAATGGCCAATTGACGGTGACTTTTTACTATTCGGTATTTATGGTGGCGTGTTTTTGGGGGATCTCGCATTCGTTCGGATTCGTTTTGGAGTTGCGAATGTCACCCTCGATGGCTTTCCCCCAGAATCCAATCCAAGCCACCGGTGCAAGATCCAAGGAGATCGTGACTCTCATACCGTCATATGTACACAATAATAGGGTGGCAGTTCTAGCCTTCTAAGGACCCCGATGCCGATGCACAGACCAAATGGGTTGGAATAAGCAATTCCAGAGTCGGCGTTTGACCACCGGGCCTCGGGTCGTTCAGGGGCCCCGAATGCTGATCTCTCCTGTCTCTCAGTTCGCCGGCTTGACTCACTCCACGTTGCACAGCCTTTAGCTCGAACAAAGTGTGGATTGGTACTAGTACCTTGTGGCCTATCTGATAGAAATTACTGGCAGGCAATAATGACAGTATGGCAATATCGCAGTTTGGAAGGATAGCAGGAGGATAGCAGGATAGCAGTATGGCACAGAACAGCAGTGTCGCAGCATGGCAAAATGGCCAAATACCTAGCAGCATGTTAGGATGTCCGTAATGCTGGCAGGATCTGTTAAAAAAAAAATCGGTCGCTTTCTTATTTCCCATGTACAGACAGAAAGCTTGTGTTCGCTTACTATAACAGGTTTAGCGCCTTGTACGTACATACATAAGTGCAGATGTCTCCCGCTTCCCTTTCCGAGCCGCAATTACATACGAATGAACCAGGATATTTTTTAGACTTGGTGGGGCTGCGCTTTCCAGACTTACCCGACCAGGCAAGTCGCTCGTCGTGGTGGTCGTGGCTCTCAATTGCAACCCGGGAATTGTAGCGGAGGGATAGGCGGTTGCTTTGGAATGCCGCCTGCCCGCCATGCACAACAGCAGCACAAGTCCTGAAGCAACGGAACTCTAGCAGTCCGTTGTCCGTCGGCCGTTAAATCGTGACACTCGCCTCCCAGCATTGACTGGCATGATTAAAAGTAGCTGTCGTCCCATAGCGCGGAGCCAGGTCCAGTATCCTGTTGGGTTTACCTTACTTTTCTTCTTGAATCAACTTGCCCCTAGACTTATCAGTCTGGCAGTTTCATAAATATTGGTCTCTTTTGATCTTCTTTTCGTCCCTTCTTGTGTACTGCCTGTGCCTGACATACGTATGTAAGGCACCCTATACTATTAGTAAATAAACGAGACACTGAGCTTACCGCGGCAGCCAGGGTACTTTGTGCAGAGACAGCTTATACAGTATTTACTTGCGGCAGTACTACATAATACCCTCGACTGCGCGCCCCCCTTATTCACTTGCCGGGGGATTGTCGCGTCCTTTTACCTACGGCTGTTGCAATGGGCGCTGGACTGTCAGAAAAGACGTCTGCGAATGCGCCACCGCCCCCGTCTGCCCGCTCTTCCAGCCATGGCGACTCCATCGAAGGCGCCTCCAAGGGCGCACCACACGGACACTTGGAGAAGGGCGACAGCAGAACGGCGAAGCATATCGCAAAGGGGGAAGACGACGACCCGTACGAGAATCTACCCGAGGACCAGGCTGCCATCCTGAAGAACCAGGTCTTCACTCCCGATGTCAAGGTAGGCATAACAACTCTCTACCGATATGCGTCGCGTAACGACCTCCTCATCATGGCCGGGTCTGGCGTCGCCGCCATCGCCTCTGGTGCCGCCTTGCCCCTGATGACGGTCATCTTCGGTAACCTGCAGGGCACATTCCAAGGCTTCTTCCTAGGACAGACCAGCTACGACGACTTCACCGGCAAGATGGCGCACCTGGTCCTGTACTTCGTCTACCTCGCCATCGGAGAGTTCGTCGCGACGTACATCGCGACGGTGGGCTTTATCTACACCGGCGAGCACGTCAGCTCAAAAATCCGCGAGCACTATCTTGAGAGCTGCATGCGCCAGAACATCGGCTTCTTCGACAAGCTCGGCGCCGGAGAGGTTACCACGCGCATCACTGCGGATACGAACCTGATCCAGGAGGGTATCTCGGAGAAGGTCAGCTTGACGCTCGCGGCTGTCGCCACCTTCGTCGCAGCTTTCGTGATCGGATTCGTGAGCTACTGGAAGCTCACCCTCATCCTGTCGAGCACGGTCTTCGCTCTCCTGCTTTGCATGGGGGGCGGATCGACCTTTATCGTCAAGTTCTCGAAGCAGAACATCGATGCCTACGCTCAGGGCGGTACTGTTGCCGAGGAGGTCATCAGCAGTGTTCGCAATGCCGTTGCGTTCGGAACGCAGGATCGTCTGGCTCGCCAGTATAATACTCACCTCACCAAGGCCGAGTTCTTCGGCTTCAGGCTCAAGATGTCTCTTGCCTTTATGGTCGCGGGCATGATGCTGATCCTGTACCTCAACTACGGCCTCGCTTTTTGGATGGGTTCTCGGTACCTGGTCGACCGTGTTATTCCCTTGAGCAAGGTGCTGATCATCATGATGTCTATCATGATCGGTGCCTTCAACCTCGGCAATGTTGCGCCCAACGTCCAAGCCTTCACGACAGCTCTCGGCGCCGCGGCCAAGATCTACAATACGATCGACCGTAAGTCGCCGCTTGATCCCATGAGCGACGAGGGCGGGAAGATCGAGAACCTGGTTGGTGAGATTCGGTTGGAGCACGTCAAACACATTTATCCGTCGCGGCCCGACGTGGTCGTCATGGAGGATGTCTCGCTCACCATCCCCGCCGGCAAGACGACTGCTCTAGTTGGCGCGTCAGGCAGCGGAAAATCAACCATCGTCGGGTTGGTGGAGAGATTCTACTCTCCCGTCGAAGGCACAGTCTATCTCGACAACGTCGACATATCCACGCTGAACCTCCGCTGGCTCCGCCGCCAGATCTCTCTCGTATCGCAGGAACCCGCCCTCTTCAGCACCACTATCTACAACAACATCAAACATGGACTCATCGGGACCCAGTGGGAGAACGCGGCGCCGGAGAAGCAGGAGGAGCTCATTCACGAGGCCGCCCGGAAAGCCAATGCGCACGATTTCGTCACCGCTCTACCCGAAGGATACGAGACGCACGTCGGCGAGCGGGGGTTTTTGATCAGCGGAGGACAGAAGCAGCGCATTGCCATTGCTCGCGCCATCGTTTCGGATCCCAAAATCCTACTCCTCGACGAGGCTACCAGTGCTCTTGATACCAAGTCGGAAGGCGTTGTCCAGGCTGCGCTCGAGGTGGCTTCCGAGGGCCGGACGACCATTACCATCGCACACAGGCTTTCTACCATAAAAGACGCCCAGAACATCGTCGTCATGGGGCAGGGTCGCATCGTAGAGCAGGGAACACACGACGAACTTCTCGAGAAGCGTGGCGCTTACTACAACCTCGTCACCGCCCAGCAGATCGCGGCCGTGAACGAACTGACGCCTGAAGAGGAGGCAGCGCTCAACAATAAGGAAGAGGCGATCCTCTTACGGAAGACCAGTTCCACTCCCAATGACCCTGGTGCTGCCGAGGGCGGGTATACCGTTGATCCCGACGACGATATTGGCGCCAGGTTGAACCGGTCGACGACCCAGAAGAGCGCCAGCAGCATCGCATTCGCGAGTCGACAAAAGCAGGCCGTGCAAAAGTACGGCTTGTGGACGCTCATCAAGTTGATCGGCAGCTTCAACAAGAGGGAGTGGAAGCTCATGCTTGTCGGGTTGTTGTTCTCTGCCATCTGCGGCGCCGGTAATCCTACGCAGGCGGTGTTCTTCGCCAAGCTGATCAATGGACTGTAAGTACTGATGCGCGCCCTTGTCGTTTGCGTTTAGACGACGATTGGATGATTGGACGCCCGCTGACTCGTCTCCGATAGATCTGTTCCCATCACTCCGCAGTCGATCCCTAACATCCAGCACGATGCTTCATTCTGGAGTCTGATGTACTTGATGCTCGCATTCGTCATGTTCATTTCCTTCTCCGTCCAGGGGTCAATCTTTGCTCTTTGCAGCGAACGTCTGATCCACCGGGTCCGTGACCAGGCGTTCCGAACGATGCTCCGCCAGGACATCGAGTTCTTTGACCTGGACGAGAACTCGGCCGGTGCCCTGACGTCCTTCCTCAGCACCGAGACCACGCAGATTGCCGGCCTCAGCGGCGCCACCCTCGGCACCCTCATCATGGTGTGCACGACGCTGATCGCATCCATGGCTCTCGCTCTATCCCTGGGCTGGAAGCTCGCTCTCGTCTGCATCGCCACCATCCCGGTCCTACTCGGATGCGGCTTCTTCCGTTTCTGGATGCTCGCACACTACCAGCGCCGGGCGAAGAAGGCGTACTCTGGGTCGGCCAGCTATGCCTCCGAGGCCATCACGGCGATCCGGACCGTGGCCTCGCTCACGCGCGAGGAAGACGTCATCAACGACTACCGCACGTCCCTGGCGATCCAGGCGCGCCGCAGCCTCATCTCGGTCCTGAAGTCGAGCATCCTGTACGCCGCCTCGCAGTCGCTCATGTTCCTCGCCTTCGCCCTCGGCTTCTGGTACGGCGGCACCCTGATCGCAAAGTACGAGTACAACATGTTCAACTTCTTCGTCGTCTTCTCATCCGTCACCTTCGGCGCCCAGTCCGCCGGCACCGTCTTCAGCTTCGCGCCCGACATGGGCAAGGCGGCCGAGAGCGCGCGCACGCTCAAGACGCTGTTCGACCGCAAGCCCACGATCGACACGTGGTCCACGGAGGGGGAGAAGCTCGAAGAGGTTGACGGCACGATTGAGTTCCGCGAGGTGCACTTCCGCTACCCGACGCGGCCCGACCAGCCGGTGCTCCGCGGCCTGAACCTCCACGTCTCGCCGGGCCAGTACGTGGCCCTCGTCGGCCCGTCGGGCTGCGGCAAGAGCACGACCGTGGCACTGATAGAGCGCTTCTACGACCCGCTGGCGGGCGGCGTGTACATTGACGGCAAGGAGATCAGCAGCCTCAACGTCAACGACTACCGCAAGCACATCGCGCTGGTGTCGCAGGAGCCGACGCTCTACCAGGGCACGATCAGGGAGAACATCCTGCTCGGCGCCGCGACGGACGTGACGGACGAGCACGTCGAGTTCGCATGCAAGGAGGCCAACATCTACGACTTCATCCTGTCGCTGCCCGAGGGGTTCAACACCGTCGTCGGCTCCAAGGGCGCGCTGCTGTCGGGCGGGCAGAAGCAGCGCATCGCCATCGCGCGCGCGCTGATCCGCGACCCCAAGATTCTGCTCTTGGACGAGGCGACGAGCGCGCTGGACAGCGAGAGCGAGCACGTCGTGCAGGCCGCGCTGGACAAGGCCGCCAAGGGGCGCACGACCATCGCCGTCGCCCACCGGCTGAGCACGATCCAGAAGGCCGACATCATCTATGTCTTCGACCAGGGCCGCATTGTCGAGCAGGGCACGCACGTCGAGCTGATGAAGAAGAACGGGCGGTATGCGGAGCTGGTGAACCTGCAGAGTCTGGAGAAGCATCACTGAAAAAGCGACCTTGGGCTTTTTTTCTTTCGCATAGGTGTTTTTTTTCTTCTTCCCCTTCTCTCTCCCCTTCTGGTTAATACAAGCATGGTGCATTTTCACTGGGGCGGCGTCTGGTGGGCATTAGGACTCTAAGAGACAAGAGTCATTAGATATCCGGCGGCATTCTGGTTTAGAGGAAAGGACCGTGGGATCGGGAACCGCGCTGGCCTACAGTGCTAGTGTGTAGTATCTTTTGGAGCAGCTTAGAGGTAGTTGTACCTTATTAAAGCTCCATTCTGGTTTTTCAAAAATGATTAGTTCAAAAACTGCACTGCCGTCTTGCGTGACATGTCCTCACTCATTTCCAGCTCACGAAGTAGACATAGCACCTCATCATGGTTATATCAAGCTTTTCCCATTTCCGTTTTCCCCTCTAAAGACGCCTGTAGCCGGCCGAACCGCCTCGTATAATAAATGAAGTCATGGTATCAAATGTTCCCTATCAATGAACACAAGAAGCCGCGGCGGAGAAAACCATGAAGCCGCCACATTTCCTGACATAACCAACCCCCTGTTTCCAGTCCACATCAACATACTCATTTCCCCCTTTCTTTACTCGCTCTTCTCGTCATCCTCGTCCATAACCTCGCCCCCGGTCTCGGTCTCGCCCGGCACGTCGACCTCGGTCACCTCACCGCTCGCGGCGCTCCAGTACGCGACGACCTTGACCCTGAACTCGCTCAGGCAGACGCTGAAGAGCTTCAGCAGCCTCGTCTGGCGCGAGTCCAGCACCTCGCCCTCCTTGCAGATGGTGTAGCCCTGGATCTGGCCCTCGTCGCCGCACACGACGCGGCCCTGCACCATCCTCGTCGGCATGCCCAGCTTCCGCAGCTCGGGCTCGATGGCCTGCCCGAGGGGGACGTCGTTCTCGGGCGCCACCTGGCCCGCAGTGCTGTACACCGTCCCGGGGGGAACCACGACGGTCCTGGTCGCGACGGCCCCCGCGCGCGCGAAGTCGACGGGGCTGAGGGAGGCGAGGTACTCGGTGACGGACGAGGGTTCGCGGTTTGTGAAGAGCAGCCCCACGGTGCCGGAGATGTACTTGGTCAGGCCGTCTATGCCGGGGGCCTGGGCTTCCTCGGGCGTGGAGCCGAGGGCGCGGGCTGTGAGTTTTGTCTTGCCGAAGAAGATGCTGTTGGACAGAGATTAGTGTTAGTTACTGATCATTGAACCATTGGTTGGTTGGAGCGGCAACGTACCGGCAGTCGTCCAGCTCCCTCCTGACGTCCTTGAGGTAGTTATTCCGCATGTTGTCGACGCTGAAGACGAAGCAGTGCTGGTAGTTGGGGATGCATTCCCGGATGTTGTCGAAGAGCTTCTCCTTGTTCTCGCGCGTCTTCTTGTTCACCTGCGTCAGGTGGAAGACCTTTGCTCTCCTTGACTTGGGCATCTTGACTGTGTGGGTTTGCTGGCCTCGGTTTCGGGGGAATTGAGTACTGTGGTAGGTGAGTGGTCGTAGCAACGGAGAGTCAAATGGGAGTGTCGAGTGTCAGTGTCGGTTTGGTCTCGGTGGATATCGATTAAATCGGCCGTTATCTACAGTACGACTTTTCGACGCCCCGAAACTTTTTGGCGGTGATGGAGCGAAAAATTGAGGAACCCCGCAATTGGGGCAGGCGGTGAATTCTGCCGTTACTGTACTGTTTTTGGTACCTGGGCTTTGCATGAACTAACGTAACCGACCCACCGGAACCCGAACCCGAACCCTTGGGCAAAGATTCACATGCCTGGCCCAGTGGGATGACGCGGGGCAGGTCTCTTTTTTGTTGAAGGTAACCAGCAGCCTTGCGACTCAGGTTTCAAGCATCTCGCCACCCAACTTTGACAGCTGTCCTTTGAAGTTCTGCTAGCTACTTTCACTTTTGACCTCGCAGCTTCTTGCTTCTTTGCAGTCTTAACCTACTCTCCTCATTCCTCACGCCAAACACTCTCGCGGATGGTGTTGCCCCGGAATTCTGGCTAACCCTTGAGCCGCACCTCTTTGGCCGCCATCATCATCACCAAACATACTTACTTACACCTAACAGTCAAACAAACAAAGCCAAAATGCATCTCGACTTCCTCTTCCCAGCAACCCTCCTCCTCGCCCTCCTCTCCACCACCACCACCCCAGTCTCGGCCGCGAAACCGAAAGACGCCATCCTCCTCTCAGAAGTGCAATCCCTCACCCTCCGTGCGGGCAAACAAACCACCCACCGCCGCGTCCCGGCCTTACCACAACTGAAATGCGTCTCCCCAAAGCGCATCTGCGCCCTACACACCATCGACACGATGCGCTGCAAGAACCAGGGGTCGGGCTACTCCCCCGAGGACATCCAGTGGAGCTGCACCGCCTCGCTGCCCTCGACCCTCAAGCTCGGCAGCACCGACGTCATTTGCGAGGGGTACAGCTCACCGGACGACCCCTACGTGCTGCGCGGCAGCTGCGGCGTCGAGTACAGGCTCGTGCTGACGGACGAGGGGGAGAGGAAGTACCCCGACCTGGCGGGTGGTAAGGGAGGCTGGACCGGCGGAGACACGGACTGGGCGGGGTACCTGTTCGGCGTCGTCTTCGTGGCGGTCCTGGCGTGGATCGTGTGGGGTGCGTGCACGGCTGCGAGGGCCCCCCAGCCGGGTCAGGCCCCTAGGAGACGACCGAGGGGCTGGGGTGGCGGTGGCGGTGGTGGTTGGGGACCTGGCGGAGGAGGAGGAGGTGGTGGTGGATGGGATGATCCTCCACCTCCGTATCCCGGGACGAAGCCGGATGCCGCTGGAGCGCAGGGCTGGAGGCCCGGCTTCTGGAGCGGACTGGCGGGTGGTGCGGCTGCGGCGTACCTCGCCGGGAACAGGAATAGGAATACCCAAGAGCCGGTGTACAATGGGCGGAATAATGCCGGCGGTTGGTTTGGTGGGAACAGTAACAGTGACTACGGCAGCACCTGGGGCTCGGGACGGACGAGGTCTGGAGGGTCGAGTTCGTCTGGTTCGAGCTCGCGCCATGAGAGCACGGGCTTTGGCTCGACGAGCAGACGATGAGCGGACCCATGGACTATGCCAGAGGCGTGAGTTTGACGATTGGACACGAGGTAAAACTTCGTGATTGGCGAGATGTATGTACAATGATACAAGGGCCGGGCACTCTCTGTGCCTCTAGTCTATCCTGTTCCTCAGCGCTATATCGATCTTCCCTTTCCAGATCCTCCAGCAGCTGCAGATGCTTGTGAAAGGTCTCCATCCCTCGGAGATTAATCGTACAGTACATAGACTCGTGGTCTGGACCACCAAAGACAGAGATCCAGCCACATCCAATACAGGAATGACCAACGCCAAGCCAATGCCCTCCAAAAAGTACGAGCTGAGTGGGAATATCTGACACGCGACACGAACTACCGATGATTTTTCACCGGTCCTTCTGGCCACAGCCCAGCTAATAATACCTCTACTAAAGATGCGCCGGCATGGCGTCGGACTTATCGAAAGACTTGCTGCAACTGGGGCACTTTCGCATCCTGTTGGTGATGCGGTTGTCGACACATTCGTTGCAGAAGACATGGCCGCATGTCTTCAGAATCGTGTTCTTGAAGTTGATTCGGCAGACAGAGCAAATCACAAGATTCTACACAGCAAATAAGTCAGTACAACTGCAGGATTGATGACGGATACGGTCGCGCTTACCCTCAACATCTCCTCTTCGCTCGATGAGTTGCTCATGCTCTTGGTCTTCCAGTTGTCGCGCTCTTTCGAAACATGCTCAACCCGCACCTTTAGCTTCTCTGCCTCCGTCTCGTGCTCCATAGCCTGTTGCCGCAGTGTGGCCGCTGCAGCATCCTTGGACTTGACCAGGTTGGTCAGCTCAGATATCTGAGCTTTTGCAGCCTCCGCGCGGCGGTTTGCTTCCGTGCTGGCCGCCTCCAGCTTCTTGTTCTCCGCTGCTATCGCTGCGTTCGACTGCTTCAGGTCAACCAGCTGCTTCTCCAGGTTGCTGATGAGCATCCGGCTCTGTGCCTCGGATTCCTTGAGCTGAGAGATGATGTCTGAGCTCTTCCCGTTGGACAGGCGGAGGGATCTGATCTCAGCGGTCCTGATATCCATATCCTTGCGAGCGGCGAAATACTTCTGGTCCGCCTTACTCTTCTCCGCCAGGAGAGTGACCACTCTCTCCTCCAACGTCGTGAAATCCATCACCTTCTTGGAGGCTAGAGCCATCGTCTTCTTGTAGGACTTCTCGAGAAGAGGCATCTCCTTGTTGATGGACTCGAAGTCTTTCTCGAGCTTCAGGTACTTCTCCTTTAGTTCTTGCAAGGACAGTGCTTCAAGGTCCTCCCGCGGTTCCGTCATGGCCGTGTCCTCACTCGGCCGCAAACGTTCCAGCTCCAGCTCCAACTGCTGGACGCGATCGGAAGTCGCCGCTGTAAGCTCCTTCAGGTGCTCCAGGGCTGACCTTTCTTCCTCTTTCAGCTGTTTGAGTGTCGTGTTCTCGCCGTATAGCTCGTCGCGAGCAGATCGTATCCTTGTGAGGTCCTGCTCCTTGACCTGAATCTGCTCCTCGAGTTCCAAAGTCACAGCTTGTGCTTCTCTCTCCAGCTGATCCTTGAACGATGTTCGATCAGCCTGCAGCCTCTCCGCTTCCTCGCGGAGGTGTCTGTTTGTGGCCTCCAGGTTGTTGATGCGCTTTATAAGATCCTCGTTTTGTGTCTTGAAATGCTTGAATACGTCGCTCCGGGCGTATTCTTCGTCGGATATCGTGCCCTTTTGCGTCCTCAGCGTCGAGTTCTCTTCCTGGAGTAGTTTTACCTCGGCGAGAGCTGCTGACAACTGTTCTTTTTGCTTCGTAACTGCAGCGATCGCCTCTTGATACTGGAGTTGCAGTGCCGCGAAGTTGCCATGGCTTTCGTTTCCGGATGATCCGTTCTCTTCCGGAGGGTTCGGACGTGTCGATGCTTTAGCAAGCGCCTGTTGCTCGAGCTTTTGCACTTGGGAGCTCCTCAACCTATCGAGCTTCCTCTCGGCCTTGATTCCTTTCAGTAACTCGCTGCTAACCTGTTCCTGAAGTCTCTCATTCTCCGATTCCAGGCGATCAATTTTGACCATGTACTCCTTTTCCCTGGCCAGGGCTGATTTCAGTTGCGATTCGAGCTCCGCGATTTCAGGCTTGACGTCGCCCCTCGCGGCTGCGAGACGCTTGACGAGCGATTCGATTCTGGATTTGAGAGCTCTGCCTTGTTCTGAGACGTGTTTCTGGAAATCCTTGACCTCTTTGAAGTGTAGGCTAGTCGGAAAGGCGGGGTCTGGAGAGGTGGATGTTGAAGAGACAGTCCCCTCCACTAGTATCTCTATTTCTTGCAGAAACTGCACAACGTCAGCAGGCATACGCTGGCGAAGGCCGTGGGACGAGCTCACCTGTAGCCACCAGGCATCTACGATGCGGAGGTGGTCGTCGTGGTCGGTCGACTTCTTCTCTAGTTCCTGTAGGCGAGCTTCCAAACTGTTCTTTTCCCGCTTGTACTCGAGCATCTGCCGGTAAATGGCGCCCTTTTGATATTCCTGAAATATCCAACAGTCAGCCATGTTATCGCGTCGCGAGACATCATCGGTGTCTTGTACATGTATCGACGCAAGCGGGGTGTGGTCTCAGGATCTCAGGGAGTGAGGGACATTGATATTAAACAAAGAAGCGAGCCTGATCTCGGATATCGAACAAGCTGCCGCCAGCAAGCTGCGCATTAGCAACGATCGACGGGCATGCCCGAGGTAAGCATGTCAACGCGAAGGGCAAATCAACCACTACATCCCGGAAAACTTGATGTAGGAAGTGTCGTACATGAGGTGAATCGACAACGAGGAAAAATGATATCTTTCATAGAGAAAGGCATGTATGCGCGATATGTGGAATTGCGACGTCGCGATGAAGCAGAAGGGGATTGTCGTGTGACTCGACATACCTCAATCCAGGCATCTTCGCCTTTATCGGCAGAGTCGTCTCGTGATTTACCACCGCCATTGATATTGAGCCTCTTGCTGGGTGGAGCGAGGTCATCGACAGCGCTCACAGCTGGTCTCTTCCTCTCGTCCATCTTGACGAGAGCGGCAGGACGAGGCACGGCGGAGAGTGAGGTGGCAATCGGCATGAGAAACACGCGGTCGACGACCGGGCTGCGAGCCAAAGGCGAAATAGAGAGAGCGAGAGCCGTATGCGGAACCAGCAAGCGAAAAGAGAAAGAAAAAAAAAAGGAGCAGAAGGTGAATAAAGCAAAGATGTAGTCTGGTAACTGATTCTCAGCCAGATATCACCGTGTGAGAAGGTAAGGAAAAGAGCATTAGAAAAGGAGCGTAAGATGGTGGTCGCGGTGGATGGGAGAGTGGAACTTGGTGGACAGGGAAAACGGGGAATGATGGGTTTGATTTCGACTTTCGGAGGAGTCCAGCAGCAGGAGTCGATCCAGAAAATTCAAGGCACTCGGGCCACACGCTAAGCCTGTTTTGGGCTTGGCTCCAACGGATTTTTAGCCTTCCTTATCAGAAGATAACGGGGTTAACAATACGGAAGAGCATAACTATCACAGTAACATGTCCTCCTCTACACGGGATCAAACAAAGTATCATGTGCAGGATCAAATACAGCTACATGCAGAGTACCGAATAAATATTACATGGAACGAATAACTATAGGTTGAGAAATATGCAATAGATTCAGAAGAATGCACTTAATTGCGAGGTGATAGACGCAACATCGACTTCAGGGTTAAGGTCGTTAACGGTATCAACCCGAACCCTAAGGTACTTACATAGTAAGGCAGGAAACGGGCTTGCATGAGCCGTAGCTGTGCACCTCCGTACTTATGCTAATTTCGGGCTACAACGATTTCTGGGCCGCAACTTCCATTTCTCCCACTTCTTATCAAGAGATAACACAGGAAAAGGTGCATCCATAAAGTTACCGTAGTAAAAAGGTGCGACTCACACTGCAAAAGTGAGAAGGTACCTACCCCGGATTAACCCACGACTTCTGCCCGTTTGCACCACAACGACAAAGCCAAGCAATCTCAGTCAATTGCCCTCTTTCTCCGTCGCAAGATTATCGAACCCGAAGAACACGCTTCGCGGGCAATGGACGCGGCAGGCAGCCGGCTTTATCCCGCCGCATGACCTAAACCGGAACAATTGACGACGACACCGCGTACGACTACCCAGACGTGGGAACAGACCACCCAGTCCAGGTCGGCTATACTACGCAATGCTCAAAAAGAAAGGTGGTACGGGCTTCAAGCCCAAGGCACCTGTCCGCCGCAACGCTGCCGGACCCTCCTCCCAAGGTCCCGAGAGACAAGCCTCCAAGACACCCGCTCCGCCTTCCGCCATTCGACACCCAACTCCTACTTCTGGTCTCTCTCAGGTCCCGGTTGCCGAATCTGCCACCTCTCTTCCTTCCTCCTCCTCCCAGATCGAACCTACCCTTGTCGCAGCAGACAAGCCTCCGACAGTCGCAGTTCCGGGAAAGCCAGCCACAGCGTCGTCCAGGCCTCGGGACAGCCAAGCGACGCATACCGCAGTAGATGTGACGACTAGTCCGCATGGCTCCGAGGAGACCTCTCGTGTGGCGCAAAGTAACGCTGCTGCGCACGAACCTGAGCCTACGGGAAGTGCAGACAAGGGCGAGGATGCAGCAGCAAGTGCTGGACCATCTCCTACGGATGCGTCTTCGTCGCAGCATGGGGCCGAGATGGCTGCTTCTTCTCAACCACTGGAGTCCGCCATAATACCCAGTGTCCCGGATCTCACAACCACTCAGTCCCCACGGTCATCACGAAGAGCTGCTCCCGCTCACCGTGTTCCCCTACCCACCGCCGCACCGGGTGCCTCGAACCGGGCGCCCGAACCGACCACAGCGCCAACAGTACCCCAAATCCCAACTCCAGCCTCGACAACCCCCCAGCCCGTCGAGACGACTCAGCGAGATGCTACCGCAGAGCCTACAGGCCCTCAGGCCAGACAAGCCGCCACCCCCCCGACCGAGTCCCTCATGGACATCCAAGAAAGCATCGAGGCAACGGGCGACGCAGAGAACAACGAGCACCCCGCAGCGCCGCCAAAGGCCAAGCGTGCGGCCCCCAGAAAGCGGAAGCCGGCAGCAGCAGCCGACACGGCAGAAGCAGACGAGGATGCCGCCGCTCCAGCCAAGAAACCAAGGAGGAAGAAGGCAGCTCCTCCCGCCACCGCGGCGGAAGCCGAGAACCAGACAGAGGGCGAGGGCGAGGGCGAGGGCGGCAGCCAACCTCCCGCGCCCACGGCGAAGAAACGCGCGCCGCGCAAGCCGAGAGCTCAATCGACGCAGAGCGGCGGCGAGGGCAGCACCACCGGCAGCACCAGGAGAGGCGGCGGTTTCCGGCATCGCTCCCCGACGCCCGAGGACGCGGAGGAGCAGGAAGTCGACCAGCGGCAGGTCAAGATGGGCGACCTGGTCAAGGACCTGCGCATCGGCAAGAAGTTCAGCCGCCACGACGAGCTGCTCGAGCGCCAGCGCATGAAGAAGCTCAAAGCCAAGATGGGCGCCGCGGCCGCTCTCAACGACAACGACAGCGCCGCGGGTTCCAAGGCCGGAACGCCCGCCCCCGGGAATGGCGAGTCTTCTTCCACGTCGGCAGGTCCCAACCCCGCGCTCGCCGACGGCGCGCCGCAGTTCCAGATCATCGACGGCCAGATCGTGGTGAACCAGTCGACGCTGCAGTTCGACCGGCACGCGGCGGCGGCGCGCGAGGCGGGCGAGCTGGAGGAGGAGGTCGAGGACGACTTCACGCACCACACCACGTCCAACACGTACATGAAGAAGATCCAGAAGCCCAACCACTGGACCGAGATCGAGACGGAGACGTTCTACCGGGGGCTCCGCATGTGGGGCACCGACTTCGCGCTGCTGTGCAAGATGTTTCCCGGGAAGAACAGGCGGCACATCAAGCTCAAGTTCAACCGCGAGGAGCGGGCGCACCCGGCCAAAGTCAACGCGGCCCTGGTCGGGGAGAAGAAGGTCACCATCGACCTCGACGAGTACAAGAGCCACACTGGCCTCGAATACAAGAGCGTCGACGAGATCGAGGCCGAGCAGGCCCGCGTGGAGGAGGAGTTCGAGGCCGAGCAGAGGCGCGCCGAGGAGGAGGCCACCGAGGAGGCGAGGAGGAAGAAGGAGGAGCTGTTTGGCAAGAAGGAGGAAGTGGAGAAGAAAGGGCGGGGATTGAAGGGCCGGAGGAGGAAGGATGCCGGCGGGTTTGGACTCGGCGGTTAGTTTTCCGGCTTCAGATGGCTTTTTTGTGGGTGCGGGCTTGCTTTGAACGGCGCTGGTTATGGACAGGAAGGTGTCAAGGGAGAGAAAAGTGCTGGGATATACCATGCTTTTCTCGCGTATGGGTTATGTGAACATGGCTGGACAGGCGGGACAGGGACGGGACGGAGTCCTCGGCGGTAAAGGTAGCGAATCTTGCTAGCCAAGGGCACAAAAGGAGTTGGAATGGGTCTACGAACCAGAGATGGAGCGCAAACAGCCCAGTCGGTAGCTGCAATTGAACAACATGAATATCATATTGAGTGTTCGTCATCTGGGAATCCAAGGGGCAAACGAGCGGTGGTGATTTATCATTGTGTCTTTTTGAACTGAAATCTCGCCGCAACGGCAAAGCAGAAAACACTCAAATACATCGAGACCATCACCGTCGATCACAGAACAATCTTTGTCCAGCTGATTAGAACCGTGCTCACGCTGTCAAAACCCATGATCATTACTGTGCGAAGCCTATGCAAATCTGATGGGTCATCCTCGCTCCTCATTGTGGTATCACCATCCTCTCTCTACTTGGCTAGCTACGCAGCAAAAGTCCGCCCTAAACGCAAGACGCTGACACTCTGGTCCGGGGCAAGATGGAGTAAACACACCCTTCTCTCCACATGTCCTACTTTTTGCAAAGCCTGCTATCCTCCTCAGCTTCCGATCCAGACAACAAGAGCTGCCCCCGGACACCAATCCAGCCCAAAGTCCCACCGACCAAGGGACCGCTGAAGTTCAGATGAAAAACTTCACAACAGTAACGCGGTCGCTACAAGCAGCCCACGCTCACTGGGGCGCATTGTCACCCTCATCGTCGTCGGGCTGGTCGAACAAGAAGTTGGCGGCGAGCTCCTCGTTCTTGTCGCACGCAAAGTACGCCTGCGTAGCCTGCTGGAAGTCGAAGCCGAGCCTGCACAGGCGCTCGATGGCGTCGCGCTCCTCCTCCGTCACGGCGATAGCGTGGGCTCCGGGCGGGAGGGCGGCGTCCTCGTCGCCGCCGGGCTCGCCGAGGAGCTGCAGGAACTGGTCCTGGTTCTGGGCGATCAGCTGGGCCAGCTGTGGGTTGCCGGCGCCGAGCTGCTGCAGGATCGGCTCGAGCATCTGCGGCTGCTGCTGGACGATCTGGCGCAGCTGCTGGAACTGCGGGTTCTGGCGGAGGAAGTCGAGGTTGCCGAGGCCCTGCTCTTGTCCTCTGGCCTGTGCGGCTGCCATGGCGGCGGCTGCGGCGCCGGCGCCTCCGCGAGCGCCTCCTGCACGGGCACCACCTCCGGCCTGTGCGGCAAGGTCGAATAGGTTGACGTTGTCGTCGTCGTCTCCGCCCATTTGCTCGTCGTCTCCGGCTGGCTGTGCGGCGGCTTCCTGGGGTGCCGCGCGAGCAGCCTGCTGCTGCTGGATGTTCTCTGGGATGCCCTGCGTTAAGATCTCTATGTTAGCACATCGGACTTGGCCGTGGCTCGGACGGGTTGGCCGGGATACTCACATTGAGGAGGTACTCGACGGCGCGGTCTGGGTTGTAGAAGGCAGCGCGCATAGCAGCCTCAATCATCGGCCTCTCGAAGCCCATGGCCTCCATACCCTGGATGGCCTCCTCACGCTGAGCTCCCATCGTCAGACCGGCATCGCCAGCCGGAGCAGGCGCACCAGCGGTCCGGACAGGTGTCGGGGTACCAGGGGCGGCGGCGGCGGCTGGGGTGCTCTGGGCAGGTGCAGCAGGAGGGGCAGGAGTCGATGTCGAGGACTGGGCGGCTGGGGTGGCGGGCACTGAGGCCTTGGAGGACTCGGCAGCTGGTGCTGGGGGGGCCTTGGGCTGGCAGTTTGTGTTTGGTCAGCTAAGTGGTTCACGGTCGAAAGGGTCACCCACAGGCTCCTGGGGGTATGGGACGCACCTTGTTTACAACACAAACAACGAAACCCTTCTCCTCAATCTTATACGACTCGACAGTGTCTTCATTCTTGAGGATCTTGCCTATGAGTCCGTCAGTCTTCGTGCCACACAGACATGCATATGGAAGTCTGCATACCAGAATAGATAAGCTTTTGGGTCTCGGGTGCCCATCCTCGCTCCTCGGAGATCTTTTGCTTCACAGCAGAAATCTATTTATCGTCAGCTACTTCTCTCCCATAGTTATATATCTACTCTGGACGAGTTCGGAGGCAAAGCGAAGATTCTGGGGCAGTTCTGCTGGTTGCGCAACCAGGTGGCGGGGGACGATGATGTCCAAAGCTGCGGCGGGGTAGGGCAAATGACATACCAAGTCCGTAGGCTCGACGTCGAGGGTGAACTTCTGCTGCTTGAGGTCCTAGTACACGGCGATGATGGTCAGCTCATGGTCAAGTACTTGCTAAGTCGTCGGGTACGGGCACATACCTTGAACGTAACCTTCATGGTGGGCTGTGGTTGACAGCTAGAGTGCTGACGACTGCTTGCTGATGCAAGGTTCCGAAATGTAAACTGGGTTGCAGATGAATAAACGGGTTAATGGGCGGCTACTCGATACCGTAGTCGATGCGGTGCGATGGGAGGGAAGAAGTAAGAAGTCTGGGAAGAAGACGAGTTGATTTGTTGTGGAAGTTGTCTGAAGCGACGAAAGTAAATTCACCTGTGACCAAGAAGCAGGCGGCGGCCAGTGGCGGGTTTACAGCGTGACCTTGGGCGAAGCTTGCCTGGCTTGAAAGAGTTCGATAAGACTGGGAGTCCTGCGCGGCCACTGCAGCTGCCTGGCACCTGAGCTTTGTGGTGTCTTGGTACGTAGCAAAAAGGCGGGGAAACACGGTGAGCCGCCACGATAGCGCCACATTCAACCACCTCACCTTGAGATTTCAACTGCCAGGTAGCTGGTACATAAATTGGCCGCTAAATGTCACAAAATCGAAGTCTTGGTTACTGAATCGGTTGAGTCAGTCGCCCTCTATGATGACCCTCCGGTCGTCCACAGTCCTTCCGCTAAAGTACCTTCGATCTTCCTAACCTGTAGTCTTCACTGAACTTATCAAGTCCTGCAGTCTGGCATCCTTCCAATATCAAAATAAGCTCGTAATCTCAGGCCATTGCATACCGCTGGCATTTCATATTTCGTACGTCTACGACTCTGATCCAAGGCGGCCATCAAAATAGGTCCTATGACTGCAATGTCGAAATATATACGTCCAGAAAGGTAGAAAGCAATTGGGCAAGGTAAGGCATCAGAGATATCAAGACAAGTCTAAGGTTAGGTACTTTTACATCACTGCCGCAAATTCCAACATTGCAGAGTATCATCATACCTGAGTTACCCACTGGCGAAGCATGACAAAGCCATGACGCGAAACGAAACACCATCGGCGCGCTCTTCACTTCATGCACTCATTGCGTGCCTCGACTACGTCTGTCTTAAACTTTTGTTTTATTCTCTCGGGCTATGAGCCCATGATTCATGTCGTTTGTACCAAACAAGACACGACGCAGACTCTAAGCTCTCGCCGCCAGACACCAACCCCTCGTCCCAATACAAAGGAGAGTGTATCATCAAAATGGTATCATCCCAGCCAACACTCCAGCCGCCCGCCCCAGAAACACCATAAAATCAATGTGGGATCTCGCCCACATGGTCGTAACGAGCCATATCAGTCGTCTCTCATCCAGATATCAAAATCCTACAGCAGCATCAACCAACCGCCCCCCCACCCCGTCAGACCTGCCCTCAAATAGCACCACCGTCCGTATTCCGCTGTTTTCGACTGTTATAGCCCACCATACTAAGCCGCGAGCCGGCGTTTAGTATCCAGTCCGGTATTGGCGGCGTCATCTTCCGCTCCGCGCCCTTCTCTTCCTCCTCCTCCTCCTCTTCTGGCTCTTCGCGGAGCTCTGGCGAGACACTGGGCGACACGCTGGTACCCTTCTCCGTCCTTGCGCGGTGGAAGTCGTCCAAGCTGCCCTGGCGGCTCAAGGGGCTTGGGGCAGCGGGCAGGCTGCCGCTGCGCATCCGGTTCAGCGACCGTATGCTCTGGCGATCCGAGAGGACCTGTCCGCCGTTCGGTGCTGCCGTGACAACCGTCCCAGGTGTTGCAGCTGGGGGCGGCGTAGGCGAATCGCTTCTGAAGAGTGGGTGGATATGCGATTCGCTGACAGACTGGTGTTCAGTCAGTGTTGGTCGTTGGCTCTGGACACTGTGAACAGATCCGATGGAACTGTAACTGCGGCTCCGTCGTTGAATCCTGGGCGGCTCCAGATCCAGATCTAGAGGCGTACCAGGGCTGGGACTCCGGCTCGTGGTAGGGCTTGCTGGGATTGTTTCGAGAAAGCGTCCCGGAACTGGTGATGAGCTTTCAAAGACAATCTGCCGGTTCTGTGGGTCAACCCCAGAGGTATCCCAAGAATCAAAGCCGTCTTCGGTGGTCGCAACGCTGGAGCGCTCTTGGAATGCGTTGGACTCAAGAGATGATGGCCGACGAGAAGACCGCTGACTGCTCGGAAGCAGGCGAGTCTTTGACGAGATGGGCCGTACAATGTGAGACATCGACGAGCGAAAGGAGCTCATCGTCTCAGTCGCTGACCGGCCACCACTCGATCCAGGCGGACTCCGTATCTCCATCGATATGGATTCTTTGTTCCTCGACGCCGCCGAAGTCGTCTGATGGTAAGGGACTGACTTGACTTGGGGCAAAGGTGAGCGGCGCGACTCAGTCATGGACTCGGGAGAGTTTGCGCGTCCATGAGCCTCAGCCTTGCTCGTGATGTAATGTATGACGAGGAATATCAACTGAAGCGCGAACGACAGCCCCAAAGCGACTGAAGATCCGACCAGGAAACCGGTTGCACTAGAACCCAGTATGCGGCTGGGAAGTGTTGTTGGGGAGCTATTGCTGAGCCGCGCGACAGCGGCAACCGAGGCTGCTGCTGATATTGTGCATAGAAGTAGGCTCGCTCCGAACCATATGTTGTTGAAGACTAGCCAGGGTCTCCCCGATGTCCGAGGCTTGAGGTCCGAGGCAATAAGCCACACCAGCATCATAAGCACCAGGGCCTCCAGCACTGATGACAGAACAGCCGCGATCCGGACAGAATTGTTCCACTCCAAAAGCGAGCGGGCGAGGACGCTGTGAATCACCAGGACAGCAGTAGTCGCCAGGGCCGCGACGACGCCAACGAATGTCGGCACAACACGAGGTACCACCATGTTTCGAATAATGAGAGAAAATTTGCAGTGACAAACTCTGAAGAACCGGCCAGACCTGCAGATCAAGAGTGCTTGTCTATATGACGTCCCTCCTCCAACAGCACAACCAGACAGGCGGTGTAAGTTGCTTGCTTCCAGAACAAAACTGAAGGGTACCCGCACAATGAATCCAGGGTTAAACGTGCTGTCGAGCTGCGCTACCTCCAATCAGACGCCAAGTTTCCGGTGTGGTTTCAAAGAGACCGGGCAAGGCTGACGATCTAAGTCGCAAGAACCCAGCTTGCTCTGCAGCCTTCCGCTGACAGCACACAAAAATAAATATGTTTGTTGCCCGAGTTGGCTCAAAATGGGATTCCCGCCCTTGAAATAAGGGGAATAGCAACAAGCTTAACACGGACGGCTATGCCGCTACCCGGTGATGAGCAAACTGCGTCAAAGGTTTTGCGGCCGTGATGCGGGAAAACAGAAAGAAGAGAGCCAAATAATCCAGGGTTTGTGTCGGAAAAGCGACGATATATGAGACGCGCTCGGCCAACCGGGTGCATACGAACGGTCCGCGTTGGAAACAGGTTCGTATTCCAGGTATAAGGCGATGAGTAACCTAGTCTGACGAGGCCTTTGAACCGGGAACACTTGGAGCTGCCAGTTGATTGGGGCCGGGATGAATCAGGAATGACTTGAGCCTAGCAGGCAGTGTGAGGAAGTGGTTAAGCTTGTTCGAGATATAGGTACGCCGCCTTAATATGGCCACACAGTTTCGTGCCGGCTGGATTGCGGATGGCAGCGCAAAGGGAGCGGTTTAACAAGAGGGGATAGAGCTTTGGAATAATGAGAGAAATCCAGGCCACGGGGGGATGAATGGCAAGCGGGAAGATGCAGCCGAATGGTGAACGATTGTGGTAGCAAAGGACGGGAGAGGTGGTGACGAGAACGAGGCAAGCAAGAGAGAGGGGCGGTCGACTGCTGAGAGACGAGACTGGTGTAAGGAAACGAATGTGTTGGCCGTGGTGGGAACGTGGGCGCATCGACGGCTAAATGTAGAAGAGCACACAAAAGCACATGGGAACCGGGCAGACAAGACGCGACGCGTGAGAGCTGCTCTCACCTCCCCCACCTCTTTCTGATGTTGTTGAACGGTTGCTAGATTTGGGATGGGGTCCGATGCGCCCTCGCCTGTCATTGGATTGCGCAATTCAAACCATGGAAGCCGCTGGCAAGGATGTCGTGCGTCTGATGGTGGGGTCAAGTAGCGCCTCCACTTTCCCTCGATGTGCCAGATGTGGGGCTTCATGGGCTGAATTGGCGGGGGTGCCCCGGCAAGCTAAGCCTGGCTAGCAGGCATGGTGGGGTTGCTAGCCTTGTCTAGCCCCAGACAGGCGGAATCAGAGTGCACTAAGATCGACGAGCCCACACTTCCATGATTCCCATCCAGTTGCTCTCTTCGATCTCACAGCTTTCCGGACTTTGTCCTCCTTGCTGAGCCTTGAAGGAGACCAAATGCGCACTCTACAGGAGATTGCTGTGCCAGTATATGATACATCGCCCGACCCTGATCGCTAGGAACGCAAAAAGGTTCGAGGGCTGGACAGGCCACTTGTGTACCAGCGACTTGGACTCGTTCCGTCGCACCTTCCGCTGCGCATTGGGTAAGGTCGCAAAGAGACGAGAACACGGCGTGGCCAGGTGCGCATTTAGTCCTGATTTCCCAATGGAATAGGGAAACGTGTCGTTGAGACAGCATGTGTCACCCCGGCGCGATTAACCTCATCACCGAGGACACTCCCAAAGACATCCATCACATACGACAGGCAAAATGAGCAAAAATATTTTTTATGTTCATGACGCCGGGTAGCCGTAGGACAGTACAATTGAAGCTCTGGCAAAGTAACTTTGTCGCCGGCACTTTCGGATCTTGCGCCGGTGAACAGTCAGCACCTGCCGTGGTAGGATTGCAGCGTCTCGGCAGAGGCATCGCGAGGTTGCAATGTCGCGTTCCTGAAGGTGTCCGAGGGTCGGGTACCTGGCAGAGCGAGGTCCTAGCGCACATGGCACATGGCATCTCAGTTGATCTCACTACGTTCGGGACGTGTTTACGGAGGCGTTTCTTTATTCTCTCGGACCCTTTTGCCGACGCGTCAGTTTACCAGGCCGAGCGCATCTGCCGTAGTTGGGGATTTTGTTGGATTATGGCCTTGTCGAGTCGCTTGAGCTTCGTATCGCTCGATCAGTATCACACAATAACGTCGTCGTACGAATCGCTCTTGTGTAGCGTCCACAGCGTGCCGTACGCCCGTCTCACCCCGGATTCAACCGCACCGAGGGCAGCACGACACGAAGTGGCTGCGATAGGCTTGGACAAGATATGCAGGTACACAGCATAATTCCAAGACGCTAGACCAAGCATGCCAGACTTGCCGGCCAGAGGCCCGTCATCGGGATCCCGGATGAAAGACCTATCGATCTATTCCGAAGCAAGCAGCGAGCCTAAACTAATAAGGTACCTAAGCAGTCCGGGCAGTAAACTTTGCGACCATGGATCGCGCGCAGCGAAGCTATTCCCACGTCGGGCAAGCGGCATCCGGGGCTGTTCCGGCACGGGTTACCAATCAATTGAGTTCTTCTCAAGCGTCTCTTGTTTTGAGTTCAGACCGGCAGGATTGTCTCTATTTAAAAGCGAATATGATGTGACAATTGCGATATTTCCAATTACCGCAGTAGAATTGACAGTGACCGTTGCGGCATATACGATTCGCCCATGTTCTCGCCAATGCAATATGCATCTCGACAATGCAGGTGACAGAGTCTGTGGTGGTTGAGGCTTTGCAGCTGTGCCGACGCTAGTAGAACCTTACATCTTACCGAACCTCTGCTCTTCATCATGAGGATCGCTTCTTATCTCCATGCTCTCTCCACCACTCCTTCATCTCAGCAATGCAGATGCGAACAGGCTCCGACCTGGTAAGGTAGCTGGCCGGTCTGCCATGGCAAGCCTCGAGGCTTGAGGCTTGATCCTTGATTCCCTGTTCAGCGACACATGCAACACCCTGGAAGTCGCCGGTCTTACGGCCATCGATTGGCTTATTGTACAGGTATGGTGGGGAATTGCATCAGATTCAGCTCGCTCATTATGAAGGGTGTGAGCCACAGTTCCACCTCTGTCAGGGCAACTCGACAGTGTTTACTATGTACTCGGATGTTACGGTTCATTACGCAGTTGGTGTTTACCGAAGCCTGCCTTTGTTCGGTATTGACATCGTCAGATGTGGAATCGATCAAACATCGGAAATGCCAGGGAGAGGAGCAGCCTGAGAGCGGTCTCCACGGCTGTTTCGACCCTCGGCTTGTACGCGCAGTACGTACGACTGTCCTGCTGCCCTACCTACTCTCTCAAGAGAACGGTATTATAATTTTATTGTCTCATCGAGGTTCGGCGGTAAGGCTAACACTGTGGATTTGGCCGACTGTAATTTCGGCCTTTTGAGAGACGTGACAAGCATATGTTTCTCGTGTGCGCTCAAAGGCCGCTCTTCACAGTACTACTGTACTGCATGACGTAGGACCTCAAGACTGGAGCGCGCGCTGCCACCAGGTCCTAGAGGTGAGACCATAGCATCTTGTTTGTTTAATTCCAAGCTGTTCCGCGTGGTTCGTCTTGGATCCAATATGTGGAAATGGAGTTGGGTCCAATACGGCTTGCAAGGAGCATCTGACTTGAGGAAACAAACTCAATTTTCGATAGCGCCTCAAAGGTCTCGCATTCCAATCTCTCACGAAAGAAAACTTCAAGTAAACAGATCCACCACCAAACATAAACAACTCCACTTCCCCAAGAAGAAATCCCAAAGTAAACAAATAGAGCTTAGATGTAAATAGAGGCTGTTACTTTTTCCATCTCCAACGCCCGCTCACGGGGACGATCTGGATCATGTGGATGGTCAAGCATCAAGCCCCGTCAAATAGTCTCGGTTCAGATTGCTGCATGTCGCAGATCTAACGGTTATATGCTTGTCGTAGATCATGGATCACAGGCACTAGAATCTCTTCTTTCTATCCGATTACATTCCTGCCACTGAAACATTCCATCTTACACTCGACTTCTAGAAGTCGTGATCTCAGCGTAGACATCATAAGTAGGCCAATTGTGACGGTCTCTGTTGTATTGCCGCGCTGGTGCCATGCCTATGGATTCCTCGGGGTGCGGTTTTGCACTGCTGGTTAGCTACCTTACCTTGCAAATATACCTACCTATACACTTTGTACATACATAGGCGCTCAAAGGACATTTCAGACCGACTGATGGTCCACGTAGGTATTTCCAGTATACGTCGTCGGTAGCGGTTAGTTACGATTGACCCCCGCGCCTCTCGGTTCATCATTGCATCGAGAATCTGGGGTAGTGGACGTCGATCTGGCATTCTCCAACTGTCTCAAGGATTTTCCATCAAGAATTGCGTCGACGTTCTCCAACTCGGCATCCTGGCATAATGCACATTACCCGCAACCCAAAGTGATCCCTAAGCGGTACGCAAGCTGATTGCTGGAATCGCAAATAGGCCTCAAGGATCGTTGCGTCGACAATGTAACCCTCGTCGTCTTCTCTCTCCTCTCTCTCCTCTAGATATACCGAACTTCGCCTGGATCTGGCCCAGGGAAGCTGGCTGCAAACTGGATGAACATGTCGATATAACGTATCGGATCGCAACCGTGTGGTTGCTTGAACTTTGGTTTTTCCCTTTCGACGTCTACGTTATTCACGCATTCAGTCAAGGGACTGTTATTGTGTCCAAACGCATCAAAGCCTGCCAGAAGGATGCGTCTCCAGGTCTTCATAGCCGCTGCTCTAGGCTGGATCGCGTTCGCAGCTGCGACTTCGGACAACCTTACCGACTTGGTAACATGGGACAAATACAGCCTCACTGTGAATGGGGAGCGAGTTTACATCAGGTTGGGCCCTCAAATGAAGTCTTGTCGTGGCCCATACTAATGTCCCTAGCTCTGCCGAGTTCCATTATCAGAGATTGCCCGTTCCGGAGCTCTGGCTGGTATGACGTCCTGACGCGACATGAGCGCAGATATCTTCTTGGCATGAACCTAACATATATGCTGGAACAGGATGTATTTCAGAAGCTCAAAGCCAACGGCTTCAACACCATCAGGTAGGCGCAATGGAAGGACGAACCGAGGTCACAGATATGTGCGCATCACTGACGCCAGCAGTGTTTACTTCTTCTGGTCGTACCACTCACCTTCGAAGGGGGTGTACGACTTTGAAACGTCGGGGAAGAATATACAGCGGCTCTTCGACTACGCGAAGGAGGCCGGTCTTTGGGTGATAGCCCGTGCAGGTCCCTATTGCAATGTACGTGATGCGCTCTTGGTTATAAAATCGAAGGTTCGACTGCAGCGTAACTGACGCCATGTATAGGCTGAGACGAACGGCGGCGGTCTCGCACTCTGGGGCTCAGACGGCTCTCTCGGAAACCTGAGAACAAGCGACGAGACCTACCACCAAGCGTGGCTGCCCTGGGTGACCAAGGTTGGAAACATCATCGCAGCCAACCAGATCACCAAAGGAGGCCCCGTGATCCTGAACCAGGTCGAAAATGAGTACCAAGAAACAGTGTACTCTCCGACTAATACGGCCGTCGTTTACATGGAACAGCTGGAATCCGCATTCCGTGACGCGGGCGTCGTTGTTCCCCTGACGCACAACGAGAAGGGCATGCGGTCTGTGTCGTGGTCGACTGACTACAACAATGTCGGCGGAGCCGTCGACGTGTACGCGCTCGACAGCTACCCGGGCGGCCTCAGCTGTACTAATGTCAACACCGGCTTCAACGTCGTGCGGACGTACTACCAGTGGTTCTCCAACTACTCCTTCACCCAGCCCAGCTTTCTCGCGGAGTTCGAAGGTGGCTGGTTCTCGGCCTGGGGTGACAAGACGTTCTATGACGATGTGAGGTTGCCCGTGATATCTCCTAGGGACTGCGTTGCTGATAACTAGATTGACAGTGTCAAACGGAGCATGACCCGGCCTTCGCGGATGTCTACTACAAGAACAACATCGGCCAGCGAGTCACCATGCTCAATATATATATGGCATTCGGCGGCACGAACTGGGGTCACTGTGAGTCCGCGATGGAGAGGAAATCGATGCGTATGTGTGGACGACGCTGACAGTACCTCCAGCTGCTGCTCCGGTGGTTTACACGAGCTACGACTACAGCGCGCCCATCAGAGAGACTCGCCAGCAGTGGAGCAAGCTGTTCCAGACGAAGCTCGTCAACATGTTTGCAACCTCGTCCCCGGAGCTCCTAACGACATACATGGTGGGCAACGGAACAGGCTTCAGAGTGTCGAACCCAGGTATATTCTCGTGGGTGCTCAAGAACCCGACGTCCGGCACGACCTTCACCGTGCTACAGCAAGCCAAGACTCCGTCGACGGCGAACGTCTCCGCCTCGGTCACGCTCGATACCAGTGCTGGCACAGTGACCGTGTCCGATGTATCCCTGTATGGGCGGCAGAGCAAGATCCTCGTGACCGACTACACCTTCGGGTCTCAGAAGCTGCTCTACGCGACAGCTGATATTCTGACCAACGGGGTGTTTGACTCCGACGTGCTCGTCTTGTACCTCAAGGCCGGCCAGAGCGGCGAGCTTGCCTTCGCAGACGAGGAAGAGCACACCTATACCACCACAGGCAGGTCCAAGGTCACCTCGTCCAAGAACGGAACCCAGCAGGTGTTTACGTGGACCCAAAGTACCGGCACAACAGCCGTCAAGCTGTCCAACGGTGTCTTGCTCTACCTGCTGGAACAGCAGACGGCCTGGCGGTTCTGGGCACCAGCCACGACCGCGGACCCCTACGCCGGCGCCGCGCAGAAGCTCTTCGTGATCGGACCATACCTCGTCCGGAGCGCATCGATCAGCCACCAAGTCCTCCACGTCTCGGGCGACAGCGACACCTCCACGACCCTAGAAGCCTACGTGGGTTCGTCGCCGATCGACACCATCGTCTGGAACGGCATCCGCCTCCCCGCAGCCAAGACCGCGTACGGCTCCTACACCGCCGCCATACCCGGCGCCGAGTCCCGCACCATCTCCCTCCCCGCCCTGGACAGATGGTACTCGGCCGACTCGCTGCCGGAAGCCGACCCGTCCTACGACGACTCCCGCTGGACGGTCTGCAACAGGACCACCACCAAGTCCCCCGCCGCGCCCCTGAGCCTCCCCGTCCTCTTTAGCTCCGATTACGGCTACTACGTCGGCGCCAAGCTGTACCGCGGCTACTTCGACGCTTCCTCCCCTTACACCTCCGTCAACCTCACCGCCTCAGGCGGCCTCGCCTTCGGCTGGTCCGCCTGGCTGAACGGCGTGCACATCGGCAGCCACCGGGGCGACCCGTCCCTCGCCACCACGACCCTGCAGCTCGCCTTCCCGCCCACCATCCCACTCAACAAAACCGCCAACGTCCTCACCGTCCTGGTCGACTACCACGGCCACGACGAGACCTCCACCGCGAAGGGGGTCGAGAACCCGCGCGGCCTGCTGGGCGCCGTCCTCCTCCCCGGCGGCACGCCGTCCGCGACGGGCTTCGCCACCTGGAAGATCCAGGGCAACGCCGGCGGCGCCGGCGGCGCAGCCCACCTCGACCCGGTCCGCGGCCCCATGAACGAGGGGGGACTGCACGCCGAGCGCCTGGGCTGGTTCCTGCCCGGCTTCGACCCGTCCGCCTCCCCCGCCTTTTCCCCTCCCAGCAGGAGCAACAACACTCCCACCTCCGGCCTAGACCGCGCCGGCGTGCGTTTCTACACGACCACCTTCCACCTCAACCTCGACAGCGACCTTGACGTCCCGCTCGGCCTCGCCCTCTCCGCGCCCGCCGGCACCGTGGCCCGGGTGACGATCTGGGTCAACGGGTACCAGTACGGCAAGTACGTGCCGCACATCGGCCCGCAGACGCGGTTCCCCGTCCCCCCCGGGGTGGTCAACAACCGGGGGCTCAACACGCTTTGCGTCAGTCTCTGGGCGCAGGACGACGAAGGGGCGAGGTTGGATAGCGTCGAGCTGTTCGCGTACGGGAAGTACCAGACGGACTTTGGGTTTAATCGGGATTGGAGCGCGTTGCAGCCCGGTTGGAGGGATAGGGGGGAGTATGTCTGAGGTGGGAGGGGGTTAGTCGGGGAGTAGAGCACACTCTCGTAGTTACTACCTTACCTAGAGCATCGAAGCAGCTGTATGTCGGATTTGTTCCCGGTATGCTCCCTTCTTACCTTGATTAGGGGTACTACATACATGTGAGCTACGCAGCATCACACACAGTATGCAGTAACGATGCCCGTCAGCTATTGGACGGCATGGTCAGTCTCGAGAATGGTTATCAGCCAACCATTCGCGAGGTCCATATATCGTCTGATTATCACTGGCTCCAGGGGACCTGCTCGATGTGAGAATAGCCCCAATCAGGGACTACCGTCAGCAAGAAGCGTGGCTCGCAAGCAGCCAATGACATGGTGTAAACGGTATAATTCGAAAAGCCGTCTTATAGGTGACTCCTTGCGGAGGGAGCCTACGCAAAAAGGCAAACGACTCTCAGTCGACAAGGCTGGTTCGTGTTAGCAGCACATTCGTGAGGCTGCGATGATGGAGGTCTTCCCTTCGAAAGGAGGCTTCGTGAGGCAAACCTCTCTGTCCATTCCCGTGTGTAGGCCTATAGCCAAGAAGTCCTTTTGTTACAAAGTGTAAGCTCGAAAAGCAGATATACTCCAGCCCGCATTCAAACGCCCCGAGTGTAAACGCCAGCAAACCAGATTTGTACACGTATTATGAGAACTCCTTCGTTCCTCGGAGTCTCGTTGTCTGGCGGGACCCCCATGCGGAATGAAAAAAAGACGACGCAAAATGTGGCCGCTCAAGATGCGCTGCAAAATGAGTCCTCCGTCCGCCAGATCCCTCTTCCCCCTTTAAGTCGCGAAGATGCACCTCCCTTTCTCTCCTCGTGGTATCGTGAGGAAAAATCGCAGAATAACAGAATCAAATAACCTTGCCGTGTACGCCGAGCCAAAAGACGCCAAACCAGTTGAAGTCCAAGCTCTTTAAGGTCCTCGTCCGTTCCTCCTTGTATCTCTGGTCAGTCTACCAACGGTTGCAGCCGGCCCAAAACGAAAAGCAGCATGTCGCAATGATCCCCATCGCGCAAAGTGTGTGTAAGGGAAACAATGGGTATACGCCGGGGAAGGAAAACCGCGGCCTGTATGCCCTCTGAAAACCTGATTTCGCCGTGCCGTGCTTCATTCCAAGAATTACGCCTGGTTTGCCAGCGGTGCATGTCCTTCGTTCCTCGCATGTTCCACGACCTCTCTGAGTGCACTGGCCGCAAAAGGCAGTCCGGAATGTCGGTCGAGAGCCGAGTCGCGAAGCACGGGAGGTTCCAGCGGAACAGGTCCAGGGTGTTCGCCGGGCGTCCTCTGTCCGGCTGTTTGGCTTGCACGTTCGCGCCACTCCTCCTCTCTCTCCGGCTCGGTCTGATTATCGGCTATATTTTGCTGGTCTCCCGTGTCGGGGCTTGCCATGGGCTGGATTGACCTGGGAATGCTCTCGGACCGCTGCTGCTCCTCTGCCGCTGATGGCCGACCGCCCTTTTTCTTGGACTTGTGGTCGGAAGCAGGTGCGCTGGATGAGATCTGGTACGCTGGGGGTCCGACGGGACTGGGACTGTATGTCGACTGGGGCCTGGCAGGTCCGGGCTGTGGCGCGATCGGTGCTGGAGTGATGGGCGCGTACGTCGTTGTTTGACTCGCGTTTGCGCGAGCCCAAGCTTCTCTGTCCGCCTTGGAAGGACGACCGCGCTTGCGGCCGGTGCCAGATGGCGTGCTCGTCGAGACCTTCGGGCTGGACGTGGATGGAGAAGCCGCGAAGCCGTTCGGGGCCGGTCGCGGCTGGATATTAACTGGTTGCGCTTGGGGTTGGGGCTGAAGCTGTGGAAGGGAAGAAGATGGCGGGGGTTGGTGTTGGAGATGCGGAGGGAGTTGCAGCTGCGATTGCGTTTGCAGTTGATGCTGTGTTTGGCCGACACCGTGGGATCCGAAACTTCGCGACGCAGGGTATGCCTGTGGTTCTATGGGAGACATGATGGCTTGTCTCTTAGGTAGCTGCTCGCTAATGTCCCCAAACGACTTGCGCTTCAGTGACGGAACCGCTGGTGGTGGTAGATGCATGTTAAACATTAGCTCCGTGGCGCGGTGGCACTGTCGTATATTGCGGCCTGCAGAAGAAGGGGGGGGGAAACGTCAGAGGGGTCAACTGTAGAGTTGGTGGCTGGATTGTTAGGACCTACCGCCGGGAAGCTGCATCTCCATCCAGTCAGGGGCAATATCATGGTACTTGACAAATTCTACAAGAGTGCCGACATCCATATGGCTGACCTTGATCATCTCGGCCAGGACGAACCGCTGTTAATGGGAAGATGGTGACGTGAGTAAGTGCTTGACCAGTGGCCTGTAAGGCACGCTAGACTGGACTATAGAAACTCAGACGTACCTTCTCTGCGTCGGTAAATACAGACTCCATCTTGGTGGTGGCGATGCGCTATCTCGAGTCCGAAGGATAGGGAAGACGGACAACACGAGAAATGCACCAGAGAGGCCGTTGATTATGCATTTGAAGTGCACGTATGACTGGTCGCTTTCCAGAAGGCAGAAGACAGCTCGTGACCAAACCAGGTAGAGGGAGGCAGGCACCTTTGTAGAGAAAGAGACAGGGGATAGGGTCGTAGTGGCGAGGCGAACTGATTAGTAGAAGAGAATCTGCCGGTGGTCCTAGAGGCAGTGTTGCGACCTTTCCGAGGGAATGAAGTGGAAAGACCAGGATAACCAAGGGGAGGGGGGTAGATAGGAAGACGTGAGGTTGTAGGCGGGTTAGGTGGAAGAGATACCTAGATCGGACGGGGCGTAACGAGCGTGAGGACAAAAGGACAGACTATAAGCGAGAAGCCTGTAGACAAATCCAGGCTTTCTCGCCGAGTTTCGAGAGGCTTGCCTACGGAAGGTTCAAGCGGACATCGAGGCTGGGAGAGTCTGAGAGATACGGCGAAAAGACGCGCGACTGAGTTGAGCCAAGCGCGCGTCTTTTGACTGTCTGAGGTGGGACTGCGTGGTGTTGGGCGTCCGGTCGGCAAAGTGAATGGGGTACAGCAGGTAGCCTGGTAGGATGGGGGATGAGGCCACCAGGTGGTCCAAGTGTGTTGTTCGAGGTGTCCCGGTTAGGCCAGAAACGTCAAAAGGTCAAGGATGTCGCCTGCGGCACGGAGCAGAAACCCCTGCTCAAGCTGTACAGGGTAAAGCTCGTCGAGTGAGACTGCAGTGATAGAGTGCCCCTGCCGCTGGTGCTGGTATCACGGGATTTATGATATGCTTGTCACAATGTCGCTTCTTTTTGTCCCGCGTGAAAGCACTCCAAAGAGGCAGATACTGTGGTAATTTGTTTGGTTTGGTTTCCGTCCCGGGGAAAGCGGTCCAAAGATAGATAGATGGTCGCGAGTTGGGCCGCCGTTTTATGGTTGAGCCATGAAAACTACCTGGACCTGGTATCCCGGAAGAGAAAGAGACCGGATGGACAAGCTGGAGCAGAAGATGATGTCGGTTCAAGTCAGACAAAGTTTGTTTGTTTGCCAACCATGGACAGTCGGTCTGAATGATTCAAGTAATGGAAACTGAAGTTCCAGGTTTCTGATGGACGTTGGGGAAGAAAAGGTAACCGGGAAGGAAGGTGCAGGTAGAGGCAGGTCAGGTACCTAACCTCAGGTACAGTAAAGTACCTGTGGTACAGCGCCTGTCTCAGTGCCTTTCTGGTGAGGGTGAGTGAGGATAGGTGGTGAATGTCTCTTTTTTTTGGTCGCGAAATGCAACCGGCAGAGTTAAGAAGTGGCAGGAAATGTAGTGGGATGGTTATGCTGTAGTGGTGTGTCCAAGCGTCGGTCGATCAGTCGGATGCTCTCTCGTTGCAGTCAGGGCTGATGTTCTTCTTCGTCTTTCATTCCTCCTCTTCTAAGTTCTCGGAGGAGCGTCGCTTCCGGATCCGGAACTCGCCTTTTCTTCTCGTTGTTGCTTCAATGTTCATGTAGCTAAGGTAAAGTCGCTTGTCTGAGTCGGCGTGCTTTCGGCCGTTTCGTCTGGGTTGGTTTTCCTTCCTCTCACCATTCGCTTGTCGCATTGAAGTTTCCGGCAATCGAGATGCTTTTCGATCTACCTTTAGTAAATCATGGCTTGGCTGGGTCAACACTCGGGAATTTCCAAGGGTCTCCCCCGGAAAGGGTTGCAAGCTCGCAGCTCAAGTGACCTTCCCAGGAAGTGCTGACACGAGTGACATGGCCTTCTTCCTCCAACAGCAAGCGCAAAAAAGTCGCAAACCTGAGAGGGAAGGCGCCTCCCGAGCGATCGATCCGACTTCCTGGATTGTGGCTGTTCGAGAACCCGGAGATTATCGCCCTCTTTTACTCGTCAAAACAGGGAACTGATGGATGGGATGGCCAGGCCTGGACTGCAAGGCCTCGCTGCAAGGCCACAGTGCAGCTTTGAAAAGGGCTACTCTGAGCTCATGGTGAGCGAGACTGGCAAGCAAACTCCCAGATTCGGCTGGAGCTAGCAGACCCAAGGTCGCACAAGGGCGATTGATTTTCGGACTCGCAGCGGGAGAGCGGCAGCCCAACGGCGCTGCAAATCCGGTCCTGGACCTCTCTACCACAGTAGGTACCGCTCGCTCCCTCCAGCAAATGTGCTTGTCTGCTAGTGTCCCCTCATAACATATCGCATGCAGGCTCATTTTCGGATCTGGGTAATGAATGGCTGGCCATCTGCAGCTTCCAACTCTTGCAGCTAGTCGTACATGGAAATCGTTTGGACTGACCAATGCCCGAGCTGCAGCCAAACCCGCCTGACACCTCCAAATCCAAACAGCAAGCGCCCCTCCAGACGTGTGCGCTGTCTGGCTGTGTCCGGCTGAAAAAGAGAGAAGGTCAAGGTGTGAGTGGCCACCGCATGAAAAATGACCCGTTCCAAGGAAGGAAAGGGGGATAAAAAGAAAAGGAGAATTGGTCCTCGAACCCAACTTTGAGAGCAGTGCGACTGAAGGGACACGAAGCAGCCTTACACGTTTGATACCATCGCGAGGGACCCTGAAGTCCACGGCCACTCAGATGCTTCGATTCGCAGATCCGTCTCCCTCTTTTCCTATTTCCCTAGCATCGCCTTCAATTGGCCCTATTCCTCCGGCACATCTGGCGGTTGCCGCACGCCAGCGGTGGGACGAAGGCCAGATTCCCGGCCGCTCCACCTCAGTGGTCGGGAACTTTTTGGGATTGTTCGCCAATGGCATCGCTGAAGTGAGCTTTCGTCCATCACACCCAGGGCCCATTGAAGTTTAAAGCACAAACCAATGGTTCTTCCCGCGATGAGCCGCATCTTGTTCTGGGTCGGTTGAAAAAGGCCATGGTGGTTCGCTTGCGACGGGTCGACAACTTCAACTGTTCACTGATGTTTTCTTTTTCTTTTTTCTCTTTTCCTTCTCTTATTCTTGGAGGCTCCTGGGGTATTTGTGCTCGCTCGGCAACGACAGAGGACGACTGAAAAGGCGCTCACCGCCATCTTATAGCCCTCGAATGCCTCGGGCTTCTCCACATAACGTGCTGCAAGATGAGCTGGCAACGGCACCGGATGATATAGCGGCAACCGTTCCAAGCTTTTACAGGCCACAGCCATATAAATGTCTACTGTTGGGCAGCAAGGCCTTCGTGGCAGAGCGGCCAGAGCGGCACGCAATTGGGCTTCTTGGATTGTGGCGGCTTTGCATCAGTGTGCATGCTGTTCTGTTTCCCCCTTGCTATGCTACGTCAACCACCGCGGGCCTCGTCCCGAACACCACGACACAGCTCTCGGCGCCGTCCGACAGTCTGGTAGCAGATACCAAACTGTCGGGTGGCATGAGTTTTACGGCCCCTCCTTTCACATTATGGTCGTTGTTATTGATACACTGGCTCCGGAATGCGATGTATTTGCTGAAGTGTACACATCCCCTGCATGCGAGCCGCGCTTGCCTTTGTCGTTGGACCGGCTTTATGCGCCTATCTTCACACCGTTCAGGTGGCCGCCGAAAGGAGGTGGCCTGCAATATGCCTTATCACGGATGGCACCGTCATCTCTCGTGGGTTGCGAACGCTCAAGCGCCGTTCTGTCTAGGTACTCTCTCTGGTAACGCGGGCAGGGAGCATGTCCGGATAGCGGTGAGGAGTTCAGGTGGAACAGTGATACACGTCTCTGGTCAAGTCTTATTTGTGTCTCTCCGGAACTGATATACGCACCAAAGTGACCATAAAATGCGCGATGTCATCAAGGTAGCGAGCAATCTCTCGTCGCTCTCAAGGCCTTCCCTCACGCTCATAGTGCTAATGCTACTAGGAAATCAACCAACACCACAAGGGCAGCGTTCTGCCTTTTTACGGAGAATTATGCTTGCTCAGGCTTGGAGTGAAGGAATCACTTGACGGATATATGGCATAGTATAGCCAAGGACAAATGGCGGGAAGATACCTTGAGTACTGATGTATGATTTAAACCACGTTTGGCGCTTGTACTGTGTAAGGTCAAAGTTACTGGCTTTCCGCATTTGGAACTTGGAATGGAATCGCAGGGTCGGAGGTCGGCGGATGGATAGTCCGACAGCTTAGTGTCGGCTCCATTGGGGGTCGAACGCGGCGATAATTGAGGGACGGGACAGTGCCGGCGCAATGGCATTTCCAAAGTCAAAAAGTGTACTTTTGATCACTCTGACATTCTCCCGGAGATGCAACAGACAGGACGATCAGGCCCAACCGGACGACTCCAGCCAGAACCACGATAGCACAAAATTAGGGTTGGTGTGCGGAATTCTGAGAATTCTAATCGAGGGGCCAATTTCGCCGCGCTGCCATAAGGTTTGGTGCCATGTCGCAAACTCTCGAGGAAGCGGAATAGCAACACGGTCCTTCTTCCCTTCTTCCCTACTAGTCGACACCCTCCACAAGACCCGACTCCGATTTGCTCCTCGCTTTTGCTTCCCTCTCAACAACCTCCTCTCCTGTATGCGTATCTTCAAACTCGCAATCCCTCTGCGCACCTCTGCTCCCCCTTGCAGCGTGAACTAGCTCGTTCCACATCCCCTCCGTACATCTAGCTCTCCAAGTCACCGAGTATTTCACGCAAACCACCGGGGAGAGACAACGCATCCGTCCCTCGATCTCCCTACGAGGATGGCGACGGTGAAGATGGAGGAGGACGAGCGCGCTATCGGTGGCGTGAACGGCATCAAGCATGCGGATTCTCCGAAAGCGAACGGCTTCAATCTAAGGAAGGAGCGGCCCAGCGCTTCTGCCACCCCGAATGGCTCCGATACAAAGTCTCCGGCCTCCAGTGCGTCGCTCGACGAGATCAAACCCGACAGAGACAGCGTTTCTACCCCCGACCAAGGGCCACCGCCAAAGCTTTCTCGCAGCAAGTCCGCCCAGAAGGTCCAACACGCGCCGCCAATGCTGTTTGACCACCTGCCAGATGCCACCGAGGAGTCGTGCAAGAACTTCCAGGTAATTAACGATTGCCTGTACGGCTCGAAGCACATGGGATCCTCCCAACACGATGCGTTGGACTGTGACTGCGCAGAAGAGTGGCGTAAGTAATCCCACATCCCGCGTCTACTCCTTGCCCTGCAATTCCGCGTCACCTCCTAACAGAGTCTTGCGCACCACCAGATGATGGCAAAAACCACGCGTGCGGCGAAGACTCGGACTGCATCAACCGGGCGACCAAGATGGAATGTGTCGACCGCGACTGCAACTGCGGAGATGGGTGCCAAAACCAGCGATTTCAGAAGAAACAGTACGCCAACGTCTCGGTCATCAAGACGGAGAAAAAGGGCTACGGCCTGAGGGCGGACACGGCACTGCAAGCTAACGACTTCATCTTCGAGTACATCGGCGAGGTCATCAACGAGCCAACCTTCCGACGACGCATGCTACAGTACGACGAGGAGGGCATCAGACATTTCTACTTCATGTCGCTGACAAAGAGTGAGTTCGTCGATGCAACCAAGAAAGGCAACCTTGGCAGGTTCTGCAATCACTCGTGCAATCCCAATTGCTACGTGGATAAATGGGTGGTGGGCGATAAGTTGCGCATGGGCATTTTTGCCGGACGCAGCATCAGGCCCGGAGAGGAGCTGGTGTTCAACTACAATGTGGACCGCTATGGCGCTGATCCCCAGCCCTGTTACTGCGGCGAGCCCAACTGCACAGGCTACATTGGCGGCAAGACCCAGACGGAGCGCGCCACCAAACTGCCCCAGGCCACCATCGAAGCCCTGGGCATCGACGATTCCGACAGCTGGGACACCGCCGTGGCCAAGAGGCCGCGCAAGAAGAAGCCGGCCGAAGACGATGAGGATTACGTTAACAGCGTGCAGCCCGTCGGACTGGACGAGGCCGGCGTCACCAAGGTCATGGCCGCCCTGATGCAGTGCAAGGAGAAGTGGATTGCCGTCAAGCTGCTGTCCCGCATCCAGCACGCCGAGGACGAGCGGGTGCGGCACCAAGTGGTGCGGATGCACGGCTACCAGATCCTCAAAACCACGCTAGACACCTTCATGGAGGACACCAACGTCGTGCTCCAGATCCTCGACATTCTCTACAAACTGCCGCGACTGACCAGGAACAAAATCACCGACGCTAAGATCGAAGGTCCGATTGAGAGGCTCACGTCGTCCGACCATGCCGACGTGGCTTTCGAGTCGAAGCGACTGCTGGACGTGTGGAGCAAATTGGAGACGGCCTACCGCATCCCCCGCAAGAAGCACGACCCCAGCGCAGCACCAACCACCAACAATGCCTTCGACGAGCGCCGCAACCAGGGCCGCGAGGAGGAACCCAAACCGGACCCCTTCGCCAACAAAGTCATCCCCAAGGGCCCGCGCAGCAATATTCCTCAGCGCAGCATGAGCGCCATGTCCGGTGGTGCGATGCGCCCGCGCAAGCTGCCGCCGACGAACATCCCGGCCGGGTGGTTCATCACCACCGAACAGCGCACGGGCAAATACTACTTCTACAACCTCAAGGGCGAGACCACGTGGATCCGGCCGACGGTGCCGTGCGTCGACGTTCCCAATGCCGCATCCAAGGTGCAGGAGAAGGAGAAGGCGCTGCAGGACATCATCGACAGCCTGACGAAGGAGCGGACTCCCAGGCCCTCCGCTGCGCAGACCCCCCTCCAAAATGGGACTCCTGCGCAGGATCCCAAGAAGGAAAAGTGGCGTTCTCTCCCGATCGAGAAACAGCAGAAGATTTACGAGAACACGGTATGTCCCTCTACTGTCTAGTCTCCTCTCCGCATCGCATGGGTTTTCTAACACAGATGCAACAGCTCTTCCCCCACGTCAGGCACGTCATGAACAAGTACACGCGCAAGCTGCCCAAGGACGAGCTGAAGCGGCTCGCCAAGGAGATCAGCAAGAAGCTCGTGGCGTCGGACTACAAGAACGGGCGCGTCAGTGACCCCACCGCCATCTCGCTGGACCGGGCGAGGGGTGCCAAGCGGCACGTCAAGGAGTTCCTGGACAAGGCGGTGCTGAAGTTCCGGGAGCACGAGAGGCGCAAGGCGGCCGAGCGGGACGCGAGACACGGACCTAGAGCTTCGAGGGAGGACGGCGAGGCCAAGCTCACCCCGACGGACGAGGCTGTCACGCAACTTGGGGCGGACAAGATGGACGACGAGGTCGTGCTCACCGACGTCGAAGACGAGGCCAGCCCGACGAGCAGCACGTCCAACAGCAAGCGCAAGCGTGAAGACGACGAGGTAGACTCTGCGGCGCAGACCCCGTCCGAGATGACGCCCTCGGCCAAGCGCGTCAAGGAGGACGACGCAGACGCCTCCGGGCTCCTCCCGTCCCCGCCACCGCCTCCGCCTCCGCCGCCCGAGGTCGCCGCCGGCCTCCTCGACGCGACGATGATGATGATGCCCGGCACGCCGGTCATGACGGAGGAGGAGCGCTCGATGAAGGAGCAGGAGGAGGCGCTGATGCGCGAGAACGAGGAGGCGCAGCGCCTCGCGGACGAGGCCGAGCGGACCAAGCACCTGGAGGAGGAGGCCGCGCTGGAGCGCGAGAACGAGGAGGCCATGCGCGACTTTGAGCTCACGCACAACAACCGACTGGCCCCTGCTGCCGGTCAGGAGGAGGGGGGCAAGCCGCCGCTCGTCAACGGTGGCGGTGGGATGGACTTGGACGCGAGGGAGGAAGGGGGTGCTATCGAGCATAATGGGGCTCGGAAGCAGGAGGTGCTCAGCCATTAATCGCGCGGCACCTTTCTTCTTGTTTCCTAATTATATCTTGGAGGGTAAATACCCTTTTTACAAGGGTTGGTAGGCGGTGGTAGTTGCGTTGGGCATCTTTTCTCAGTTGCCTACCATCTTCTCTAGCGGCGTTTCCGGTCAGGAGGGAGTAGAGCAATCAGTTCTTTCGTTTGCCGCATCGCGATGTGTTTTTCTCTATGGGCATCTTCAGGTTGCATCCGCCAGGCTTTTTTCGGTCAGCATTTCTTATGAAACGTTAGGTTTCCTCCCCCCCATCTTCGTGAATTGACAGGAGGAAGAAGGGGTGTCGTTGTTTTTTTTTTTTTACTTCTCTCGCTACTCCCCCCCCAGCGAGAAAACATAAGGAACAAAAGGTTTCAGCGTTGCCGAATGGAACAAGATATACGTGTGTTCAATAGCGGGAGGTTAGGTTGTTCTAATCCCCTCAAGGGGATTCAACGAGGGGATGGTATTTTAATATCCTCCGTTAAAGGTTCCAGGTTCCAGGTTCCAGTTTGTTGTTCAGGCACATAGCAACGGGAGTTTTACCGGTTACCGGACCGTTTTTGCTTGCTGTCCCCGTTCTCGAGACAAGGTTTGGGGATGGTATTGTCCAGGGCGTTGAGGGTTCTTCTCTAAAGTCCCAGAACGGGCCGTTGCTTCCTCGGCTTTGGTACGTTGCGGAAGTGTTTGTGTATCGACATCGACAAACCGATGAAGCACCAGGAACGCACGCGGGCGCGTGATTGGGTTGGAGGGTCCAGATCGACCGGCATGCCGATCACGTCTTGATAGGACCCTGGGGGGAGACGGTTGGAGCAGGCGGACTTGTTATCTTTGTGTATATCTGGGACAGGCGCTGTGATGATTATACACAGTTGCTGGCGAGATGGGACGGCAAGATCTGATACGATATCCTTCGGCCTTTTCACTGAGGATGGACGCATCGTCGTCCTTGATATTGGACGTTTGGTCCGGCATGCTGAACAGCAAGCAGAGGAAGGACGTCATGGCAAACTCTTCAGATGGGTTAGGAAACAAGCAAAGCAAAGCTTTAAATCGGGTTTATTCACCCTTACATTTTCCAATCTGCCATGATGAACTGGGCGTATACAGACAAGCCAAGCCTGCCTTGCCATGGTCTTCAGCAGATGGCCTGCACGGGCTTTTTTCATGGCTTGCCACCGACACCTGCACAGCCATCTACAAAAGGCACAAGTAAAAACCCGGGCATCAAACTCGACCGTCCGCAGATTTCACTATTTACATCCTCGCCGTTTTAACCGCGTCTGTCTTATAACAGTTCGACCGCGTCATCTCCTCACAATCAACCAAATTTTCTGTCGCACTCAACCACATCTCCTCAAGTCCGACCCCTTATCCCCTCAAAGAGGCCACTTCCCGCCCTTGCCGAGCTCCTTGTCCCAGCTCGTCACGATGCCCTCGAGCGCCTCGAGCAGGATGTCGGCGTGCTTCTGCTCAAAGACGAGCATCGGCCGCAGCCGCACGGCATTGACACCGCTCCCGCCAATGTTCACGCCAAACGCCTTGGCCCTCTTCAGGAACTCGTCCCGCCGCGGGCTGTCGAACGCGATGAACGTGCCCATGCCCTTGCCCCGCAGGTTCTCGAACTGTCCGGGATACTTCTTCGCCAGCGCCTCGAGCTTGCCGTACAGGTAGTCGCCGACCTTGGCCGTGTGGTTCACCAGGTCCAGCCGCTCGATCTCCTCGTAGATGGCGCGGAAGAGCAGGGCCCGGGTCGGGTCGCCCATCCACGTGTTGAACTGCCGGTAGGGCTTGTTGGGCCGCAGCGCCGGGTTGCCGAAGTAGTAGCCGGCGGCCTGGGCCTTCTTGGAGAAGGTCACCATGTCGGGCGGGGTGGGGAGGTCCCAGTGCTCGTGGGCCCAGAACTTGCCCGTGGCGCCGACGCCCGTCTGCACCTCGTCGACGATCATGAGGACGTTGTGCTTCTTGGTGATCTCGCGCAGCCCCCGGAAGAAGGCCGGCGAGGCGTGGTTGTCGCCGCCCTCGGACTGGACGGGCTCGACGATCACGGCGCAGGGGGGCACGCGGTACGAGGTGATCAGGTGCTCGACCTCCTCGAGGGACGCCTTTTCGGCGGCCGCGTTCTCCTCGGCGTGGGCCTCGAGCGGGTACTTGAGCTTGGGGAAGGTGGCCTGGGGCCAGTCGAAGGCGGGGATGTCGAGCTTGTGGATCGGCTTGGAGCGCGTGGTGGAGAGGGAGCCGAAGAGGCGGCCGTGGAAGGCGGTGCGGAAGGACAGGATGGAGAGCTCCTTCTGGCCCTTGGGCAGCTCGTTGTTCATGGCGCTCTCCATCTCCTCGGCGGTGAACTCGACTTCGGGCCCGCCGCGCTCCTGCTGCCGGCGGTACATGAAGGCGGCCTTGTAGGCCGTCTCGTTGGCGTCGGACCCGGCCATGGCGGTGAAGACCTGGTCGAGGCCCTTGGGCGCGGCCCGGAGGAGGCCCGTCTCGAGCACCTCGGCCCAGTCGTGGGGCGGGAAGTTGCCCAAGGCGGGCCGGTTGATGAGGCCGTTGATGAACTCGTCGCCTTGGGCCGCCTTGTACAGGGCCGGGTTGTTGTAGCCGATCGGGATGGAGGCGATCTGCGCGTAGCTGTGTGCGGGGACATGCGTGTTAGATTAGATGGCACGTACACTCAGATCTTAGGCAGGATGGGAGGTACTTATACTTACACGTCGAGCAGGACGTTGCCGTCGGGGTCGGCAATGTAGTTACCCTTGCTCTTGGTGAAGTCGGTGAGCATGTTCAAGCTCCTCGTGTCGAACACCTTGTCCAGCTTCGCGATGGCCTCCTTGGCCTTGGGGCCGGGGATCGCGGTCTTGACCGAGGGGGCCTCGGGCTCCCACTGGTAGAAGGACGACATCTTGGAGCTGGTGAGGGAGAAGGGACGGCTGGCAACGCGTGTGCGGCCGAGACGGAGGGAGTTGGTGGTGAGGGAACGGAGGGTAGAGCTGCTCCTAACTGCCGCCATGAAGGACTAAGACACAGACTGACAGAGGGAGAGAGATATAGGGAGGAGGAAGAGAATTATGATTGTCTCGACACGAGTCACTTTTGGTGGAGGAAAAGAAGAAGAGGGGACGGACGATGCAGAGCAAGCAACCTAAGTCCAAGCTATTACTGGTACTATCTCGAAATGGCTATCCCCGGCTTATCAACGGTGGTGCTCTGACACGCAAGATACACTGCAATGCAGCACCGCAGGTAGTTTTTTGACCAACTCGTGAGCACTTTGGAGGGGCAAAGCTGTCATTGAAGCGGGGAATGCTATCCATTACTGTGATACATGTTACTTAACAAGGGGGGCCAAGGCGGGCCAGCTAAGGTCGGGTATCTGCTTCTTGATCTTCCAGTTACGTCAAAGGATGAGATACGTCACGAATCATCGTACGACGAATTTGCAATTGAATGTCTGTCCTTCACGGTCTAGACTGGACTCCGGCATGAGAACTCGAGGGATCAAAAGTTGTATATGTGAGACCTCAATTGCTGGTGTTGACATGGACCTAACATCAGCGTACTGCTAGAGAAGTCGTTTCTACTTTCCCATGTCTGTAGCGTACCTTAAGGTAGTGCCGATAGCCAAGAGATTTATCACGGTGTGGGCTGGGTGGACGGGTGGAACGTGCTCTGTGCCAAGTAAAAGCCAAGCGGACCCTTAGCGCTGAGCGGTGATCTCCGCCGCCTTACGGCAAAGGGCAACTAGATCCGAGTCAGACGGAAAAGTCCCAGTCCGGTGACGGAGCGCGGTGATGTGTCTCTGGCCTTGTCACGCCTGTGTCCACCAAGGTCCGTGGGAGGTGAGGTCCGACCAACGGACCGTCCAGAACATCGATGGCGTACACAGTAATATCGACAGCAATAGCTTTGATAACCTCAGAGGCCTGACGAGCCTGCACAGTTATGTTATGTCGTTGCATTTGTGCTGTGTATCCTTCACAATACATAAGAGCCTCAACTCCCAAACAACACTGCAGGTCTGGGCTACCTGTTCCGAACGACGCCTGATAAAAGAGCAGATTGCCAAACGGAAAAAGAAACTGACCCTTGCCAAAGGATTGAAAAGACGCCCACCTAGACCGACCAAACCCACAGAGCATCCAAACCCTGGCAAACAAGTGGACCGAACCCGGTGCCGAACGACGATAAGCTCTCCAACACGAACAAGGACCGAGCTTGGGTATACCTATAAAGCCAACAATAAAACAACAACAACAAGAACAACAACAACGCGCGGGTTGGAGAATACTGCAAAGAAGGTCAGTCACAGAAAAGACCGGAACGGAGCATCACCGGCCGAGCGGGCAACAGACCACTAGCCCGATGCGGCCGGCTCTTCCTTCTGTGATGCCGGCTGGGCTCCGGCATTCTGAGCCGCCTTCTTCCACGTCTCCACCTCCCGGTACAGTCGGTCGCACTCGTTCTTGAGCTTGTCGTTCGACTGGCTCAGCTCCGTGATGGCTTGCTCAGTGAGCAGCTTCTCCAACGTCCACTTCTCAATGTTTTGCTGCTCGTTCTCCTTGAGCTGCGTGATGAAGGTTACGGCACGCTGGAGAATGGAACCTTTGTTCTTCTCGCAGCCCGGCACAATCTTGGCCAGCTCGTTGATACCCTCGTTGATGGTCTCACGGCGGCGCCGTTCAACTAAGAAAAAAACCTTGTTAGTCGAGGCCCCAGTCGCCATTTTCTCTCTGTGCATACCACTCACCCTCTTTGTGATTGTCTTTGCGCTGCTTATGCCACTCCTCCGAGCCGACGGCAGGTTTTGACGTCGGCTGAAATCGATGGTCGTGCACGCCGTTCTGGACCTGCATCTGTGCTGCTGGCGCCGGCATGGCCAATCCGTTCTCATGCGGCATTGGCGAGGTGTACGACGAGTCCCCCTGATGGTGCTCGGGCTCCGGCACGACTTGGTTGGCAAAGGTCTCCTCTGTGGTCTGGGGAACGTGCATAGTCGGGTACATGGAGCCAAGTGCGGCGGCTGCCGTACTGGATGCGTTGGACGGATCCGCTGATTCGTTGTGCTCAATCGCGGCTTGCTGAAGGGCACTGAAGTCATCTACGTTGACGTGCTCTTGGGCGGCATGGACATTGTGAACGGGATGTACATGGGCAGCCTGTGCTTGTGCATGGGCTTGGGCCTGGGCCTGGGCCTGGGCCTGGGCTTGTGCTTGTGCTTGAGCTTGAGCGTGAGCTTGTGCCTGAGCCTGGGCGTGCTGGGCCGCCTGAGCAGCCTGGGCAGCCTGAGCCTGCTGAGCAGCTTGGGCAGCCTGGGCGGCTTGGGCAGCTTGAGCAGCCGAGATTGCGTTCTCGACAAACGTCGCGGTGCTGGTGTCCATGGCTGCAGAAGGCACGCCGCGCTTGGAACGGCGCGAGTCCGGCGATGCGGACTCGGTGTTACGCTTTCGTTTACCAACGGGAGATGTCGGCATGTTTGACAGGTTTGGCTGCCCGGCAACCATCGAGTCCGCCATCATGAAGTACTTTGACGACAGAAGGTAACAATTCAGGGACAGTAAGTTGGGGATGTGAACCTGTGAACCTGCAAACCGTTAGCGATCCCGACGACTTTGGCTATAGTGACTCCATCGCCAAGCGGATTGTCGACATGAGTGTGAGATATCAAACTGTAATCTGCTCTCGGCCACACTCGAAGCACCTCTCTGATGGTTGCTTGTAGAACAAGGAGATGGCCATTGTGACAACAAGGCCGCCCATGGTGGATTGTGGGAGCCTCGAAGCCGGGGACAGCTCCCGCAAGCTGCGGCCAGACTGCGGCCATGCGCAGCTGCTGTCCGAGGAGACACTTCAAGTCAATGGACTAGGCGCGCGCTCTTAATCACGAAGGTGTACGACGGGCAGCGGCTACAAAAAAAAAAAAAAAAAGAAGAAAAAAAACAATGGAATGAATGAATGCAAAAAATGGCTGCTCAGAGATGGCGAACACCAGTTTGCGAACTACGCAAAAGCAGGTGGAAAGCCATCTGGTCATGAGCAGGAGATGCGCCGTCTCTCCGCGCTGAAACGCGACCGCGACGAGCTGACGTGAAGAATCGATCGATGCAATGCCATCTCACATGACGCCGACGAGACCTTTGCGATGTGATGCGATGCCGACAATTATGGAAGCAATTGACCTTGACAAAATCACAGTCCCCCGCGGCCCCCAAGAGTATCGCGATGATGGATAAAAATGATAAGAGACGACTAGCTTACCTGGATGATTGATCGATCGGCTTTCAGATCATGTGCTCGAGAGCGTGCACGGGAAAAACGTGATTGAATTGTGAGGGCAGAGGCGGCAAAGGCGGAGGAGGTCGGCAGTTCCAGCACGTGTTCGCGGCGCCGGCAACAGTCTAAGTCAGGATTCGAGCAAACGTGCAACTCTCGCACTCTCCACAAGAATTGGATAGCGATGAGAAAGAAGCTGCGCGTTGTCGAGAGAGAAGTGCACAACAATGCGCCTGCAGATAAAAACTCGTTGGAAGACTTTTTGTTAACTCTGAGCTGGTGCAAGCCAGTCGCCGGCAGGTAGGCTGGGTTGGACTTAAGTGGAGGGAGGAGGAGGGAAAGTCAGGTGAGCGAGCGACCACGTGAAATATATAGGTTGCAGTCACCTCAGCAGTCTCAGCGAGGAAATCAGAAGTATCGACCAACCAGGAGCCGGCATATGGGGGGCTACTCGAGACGCACGGATCACTGCAGAGGGACACTGGCTGACTGGGGACCTACCGGTTACAAACTGTACAATACTGTGTGAGTGAATCAGTTTGTATGCCTGTTATAAGGTATACTCGTACACACCCACCACACCACACCAGATTGCGAATCACTTTCCCTCTCTTGATCGTTGCTGTCTCCCCCACTTCAGCTGTACAAATGCGCCTCAATGGTCAGCAATCCGTGTGGCTGCATTTTTCGAACATCCAGCTTGGCCAGTTGCGCCGAGAGAGGGCCAGCACAGGCTGCCGCTCCTCTCTCTCTCCCTGGTTTGTCCGGTCAGTTCGGGTATCATGCAGTCGCTTCTTGTTCTAGCTTCGTCCGTCGTTATCATTTGCTTCTTGGGTGCTGCGCTGTGCGACGCAGCGAGGATAAGTCACTACACAGTACGTATGCAGTAATAATGCTTCGAAGACAACCTCAACAGCCTTTCGAGGCAACGTCCCGACACGTGCATGATACCTTGGCCTCGACAATATCCAAGTCGTTTCTTTATACGGCACACAAGATAGTCATCTGCCACTGACCTTGATCATGTTTCACCTTGTACGCATTGTTTGTCCGTGTCAAGTGATGGCCGGGTACAGACCTGTCAGGACTGCGTCGGACTGTCGGCTGCCCCACCACCTCGATGCTGAAGATTCCCCAAGATAATACGTACTGGGAACTGCATAGTGCTGCATAGCACTGTGAGAATGTCTCCAACCGGATAACTGCCTAGAGTACCCGGTACCGACAGCGATAGCTTGTCCTGTCCAATAGCAGGCTGGTGGCTTGGACTCTACAAGCAGGTCGAGGACGGTTGCAGCGTGGGCTTGGGGGTTACACGAGCGAGCGTCCAGCCTTTGCTCCTGCAGGAGCCCTCCAACCTCGTGATTCATCAGCAGACACAAGACACGATCAACAGACACAACCCAGGTGCGCCGCAAGCCCTCCGGTTTTTTGTCGACCTTCTTTTGATCGAGTGGTCGAAGTGAATCCCGAGTGGAGGGTACATACATCGAATTGTTGATGGGAGGATTAGATAAGGTATTAATTACAGTGCTCTCTCACTCCATGATAGCGCACACTGGGAAGCTGTGTGCGACTTTTTCGTCAGATATTAACTGCAGCAGCTGTTTGAATACTTTTGAAAAGTCAGAGGATGCACCAAGAAATCAGTATTGCAGGATGGCAGGATGGCAAGTATGGCAGCGTGCAGCATAGTACGTATTGAAAAGCTGATGACCGTACGGTACTTCACGTGACGGTAGATCGGTCTCGGCTTCCTCCGTGAGCAATGACGCGGGTTCCGTCGGAAGTGTCACCGCTGACCCCACCGGGCCGTGACCTCCTGCCCCCCGGACTGAGCCAGAAAAACGAGCACCGTTGCTGCGGGCGCCAGAACTCGCACAGCTTGTTTCTGCCTCACATCTGCACTATTTCCGAGATTGAGTCCGATACCAGCCAGTATGGCAGACTTTGAAGCTGCCAAGATCGTCCACGAGAACCATCTCCTCTTGGTGAGTACCATCCGGGTTACATACAACCCTTCTGTGTAATTCCTGCTTGCTAATCCGCCGGCCATGTAGGACCAGCCGCTCCTCCGCCTTCCGTACGAGCTCCTCCGCAAGAACTTCCGCTCGGCCCACTGGACGGTCGAGAAAGAGTCGACCCAGGTCAAGACACTGCTGAAGGACTCGGCCACCGCCTCGCTCAACGGCAAGAGCTCGCCCGAGGATGTGCTCAAGAACCTCGACACCATGCTCGCCAAGATGCGGGGCCTGAAGCGCAAGCTCGGCTCGTACGCCGACGAGGAGGCCCGGCTGTACAAGCAGGTCGACGCGCGGGTCGCCCACCTCTCCGAGCTGGGCGAGATGCACACCGTCGACGACGTCCGCTACCAGGAGTGGTCCCGCCGGCGGCTCGACCGGCTGCTGGTCGACTACCTCCTGCGCCACGGCTACAGCGCGTCTGCCGTGGCCATGGCGGACAAGAAGGGCATGCGGGATCTGGTGGACATCGAGACGTTCATGTCCATGAACAAGATCCGCAAGTCGCTGGAGGATGGCAGCGTCACCGAGGCGCTGGCCTGGTGCAATGAGAACAAGAAAGAGCTGCGGAAGATGGACGTAAGTTACTCCCCTTTTTATATCCTCTCACCCCCTAAAACCCACCATCTACAAATTATCTAACAATGCTCCCAGTCCAATCTAGAGTTCATGCTCCGCTACCGGCAATACATCGAGCTCGTCCGCGCCCAGACGACGGAGAAGCTTGTCGAGGCTATAACCCACGCCAAGAAGTACCTCATCCCCTACAAGGACACCTACCCGCGCGAGGTGCACCAAGCCGCCGGTCTGCTCGCCTTCCCGCCAGAGCGCGTGGCCCGCGGGACGTCGTCGTCGTCGTCCTCCTCCTTCCCGTCCGCCTACCTGCCCTACGCGGCCCTCTACTCGTCCGACCGCTGGCGCGAGCTAGCCGACCTCTTCGTCCGGACACACAACAGCCTCCTGGCCCTCCCGTCCTCGCCCCTCCTGCACATCGCCCTGTCCTCGGGGCTGTCCGCCCTCAAGACGCCCGCCTGCCACGCCAGCCACTCCACCGCCGCTGCGGCCTCTGCCGCGGCAAACAACAACCGCGGCTCTTCCGTCTGCCCCGTGTGCAGCACGGAGCTGAACGAGCTGGCGCGCGCCGTGCCCTACGCGCACCACAGCAAGAGCCACGTCGAGCACGACCTGCTGCTGCTGCCCAACGGGCGCGTGTACGGCAAGGCCCGCCTCGAGGACTACGCGAACAAGTCCGGCCTGCCGGCTGAGATCGTCAAGGACCTGGTCACGGGCGACGTGTATCCGCAGGAGGTGCTGAAGAAGGTGTTCATTACTTGATCCCCTTTCTACGGCTGGGTTGGAGGGGTGGTTTTCATAAAGGTATTTATTATTATCAAGACTGTATGTATGCATCTGGACACTTGGGTTGGCGTTTGGCTCTGAGGGAGGGTACGGATACGGTAGGCGCCATATTGCTTTTTATCCCACACGGCGTTGCTTCATCAAGCGAGGGATGGATTCTTGCTATTACGTAGCGTAGTCTTGGCTCGTCCCTTGCAGCCAGACTTGAGCGAGCTGCACTGGGACTTCATCTCACAGTCGGGTCAGATTAGCCCAAGAATAGACCGACCATGACAACTGTATTCAGTCGAAAAACACTTTCCTTTGGCCGAGTCACTACCTAACCGCCAATATCTCACAGAAGCGCACCAGCACCAGCGCGCAAGAATCAGCCAGTAACAGGAAGTCGTGCTAATAGTACATGCGTTTCGCCTCCTTGGCAGACGTGAAGAAGCCAGAGCCAACAGGGATGAAGCAAAAGGCGGGGAACGCAAACCAAGGCCAGAACCAGAATAAGAACAACAACGCGGAAAAGGACGAAGATGTGCTCTCGGGAAGGGTTGGTTGTCTTGGATTGTCGAAAAACCGTATACACGCAACGAACAACAAAGGTCCCTAGAACTCCAAGAATTCCCTCGCCCATTTCCTTGCCTTGCCTTGCCTTTGTCTTTGCCTTGCTTTGCCCTGCCTTCTTCTTTGCCATTCCATCCATCTCACACCCCTCTGGTATTTTCCTCAACCTCTTTCTGCCTCAAGATCCCGTCTCGCAAAAAAACTTAACGATTGCCCCCAAAAGCAAACGCGCCAAACACGCCACCCCCGCCGCCGGGAGTCATGGGTCCCATGTGCGCGCCGGCTCCTCCTCCCTGACCCATGCCGTTCTGCTGCTGCTGCGCGTTGTGCTGCTGCTGCTGCTGCTGCTGCTGCTCCCCCCTCGTCCCGGGGGCGGGGGTAGACACCAGCCCGACGCTGCCGGTGTTGGGCGTGCTCGGGGTGCCACCGTTCTGCTGCTCGCCGTTCTGCTGGTTGTTGCCGCCGTCACCAACACGTCTCGCGGCATGCCCGGGCGGCGTGTTCTCGACATGCGTAGACGCCGTGGCCATGCTGCTGCCGCCGACGTGCATCCCCACCAGACTGAAATCCGGGATGCCCAGCCCCCAGACCTTGCCGAGGTGCTCGTCCGAGATCTCGCCGTTGAAGATCTTCTCGCGCAGGGCGAAGAAGACGCGGCCCGTCAGCAGGCTGTCGGACCCGGCCTGGTGGGCGGAGCCGACGCGCTTGATCTTGAGCGTCTCGCCGATGTTCTCGAGCCCGGACTTGGCCTCGAACTTCTGCAGGACCTCGATGGTGCTCGGGTCGGCGGGCGTCAACATGCCGCTGTTGTGCAGCTTGATGGCGTGCTTGAGCAGGTGCTTGACGTCGTAGGTGGAGGGGAAGTAGAGCTTCATGATCTGGTCGAACTCGACCTCGTCGTTGGGTAAGGGGCGGCAGATCATCAGCTTGGTCAGGTATCCGAAGTCGTAGCCGCCGTGGAAGCTGATCCAGTGCACGTTCTCGAAGCACACCAGCCCCGAGGGGATGAGCAGCGAGGCAAACTCGTGCGGGTCGATGCCGTCGCGCTCGAGGGCGGCGAAGTCGATGCCCGCCTGCCGCAGCGACTCGATCGACGTCTCGTTGTACATGTCGTCTTTCAGCGAGAACTTGAAGTTGAACTGCCACGCGTAGGGGAAGGGTCCGCTCGCGTTCCCGTTGCGTCGGTCGGTGGTGCCGTCCTGAGGGTGATCGCTCTTGGCCGGCGGCGTCTGGCCGTCTTCGTTAAAGAGGGAGAGGCCGATCTGGATGATCTTGAGCATGTCGACGTTTGTCCGCAGGCACTGGTAGTGGTAGTCGCTCTTGCCCCGGAAGCCGCCCATCGGCCTCGATACGATGCCGGGGAATTCCGTGTCCTATGTCCCGTCAGTCAGTGTTCCATCGCGCTATATAACCGTATAATAGAGCAAGAACGAGGAGCAGGGTCCTACCATAGCGACATATGGGTATTTGTCCACCAGGTCCCTCAACACCTTCATCTCGTCGTGCAGGTTGTGCTTCCACACCTCTCGTATCCTGCCCTTAGCCTGGTTGCGAGTTGGGTGGTCCGCTGCTCCCATCATGTGTCCGCCTTGTTGTTGGGGGTGCGCCTGCTGCTGCTGCTGCTGCTGCTGCTGCTGTTGCTGCTGTTGCTGCTGCATGTGTCCCGCCTGCGCAAAGCCCATCCGCGCGGCGTGGCTGGCGAGCCCGGTGTTGTCGCCCGCCGCGCTGCCGAGACCACCAAAGCCACCGCCACCGCCCGCCGGGGTGTTGAGTGCGCCACCGAGGGCTAGCAGGTTGCCGTTGTTGGCGAAGGCGTTCATCTGTGCGTTGGGGTTCATGTAGTTGGGGTTGCCGGCGGTCATGGGCGGGGGGCCGTGGCTCGTGTGTTGTTGAGCGTGGGCAGGAAACTGCTGGTGGTACGGGGATATGGCGTTCGGTCCGCTCTGGAACCGATTGAGGGGTGGAGGCATCGTTGGCGGACGCGCAGTGAGACTGGATCTATATCTCGGGGATCGGTTGGAGTGGTGATATGTGCTGTGGCTGAGGCGAGAGCTGGATCAACCATGCCTGACCGCAGTCGGGTGCGTCGTTCTAACTCCTCGATACGGGGGAAGGAGGAAGTGTATGCCAGTTAGATTAATTGCTTCGAAGATCCCGAGATCTCAGCTTGTCCTAAGGTTGTGATGTGGGTGATGTGGGTGCTTGTGCTGCCGGTAGATAAATCCTAAAAAGTCCGTGTTTCTCTTGGCGGACGGGCTAAAAGCTGTGAAGTTGAAAGTCGGAAGAGGAATGCTTGGTCGGTCAAGATGGACAAGGTAAGGTACCTGGGAATCTGGACCAAAGGGCAGTGACAAGAAGAACTGGAGTGACTGGGGTTGATGTCGAGACGGAAAGAGAAGCGACGGTATGCGATATACGGTTACGGTATGCGGTATGCAAGGACACAGCACAAGACCCGCCGCGGCTAGCGCATAAAATGTACAGTTCTATGCCGCCGTGCACATACCATTTATGAATCTAATGAATGATATGCAGTAGCGGGTGCATAAGAGCCCCCTGTGCCGAAGATAGCCCGGTGAGCGAAGTGGAGTTGCCAAAGGTAAGGAAGGTACCGGACCTGACCTTATTACCTCCCGCCATCTCGAACCTCACTCAACCTGGACCACCCGGACGACTCCAATTGACGGCCGCCACAATGCATCTCACAAGGCATGGGACTCTCTCGCAATGGTTCACAATTGGACGAGAATATACAGCTAACCATATGTCTCCCCCTCTTGACAGGTCGCTAAGAGCCTACGACCACGGCCACAAGCCAAACGTCACCGGCTTCGACGTCCGGAAGTTCGCTGCGTCGGCCGGCCAGCCACGATACGACCCCTGGGAGAGAGCGTACGTCTATCCGCTTGCTTGGCGCTTGTGACCCGGAAGCTGACACGGACACACTCACAGTGAGGCATGGAGGTACACGGGACGGTTCTCGAGGTTCAACCGCTTCAAGGGCGCATTCCCCGGCCTAGGCATCGCAACAGTGGCGTTTGCCGGCTACTGCGCATATGAGTACTTTTTCATACCGGAAGAGCACCACTCCACCGGTCACGGACAGGCCTCGTAGGGATGCCGCGGAGGGCGAGAAGGCGTTTCCTGTACATATGTGGTTGGAATTTTGCTTTGTATCAAGAGCTGGACGGTGGGAGCGAGACATGACTGAAGTGTCGCTGTACGACAACTTTTGAGCACAATACCATCACAAAGTTGAAAGCAGGCATTGCATTTGGGTCCCAACTGGTACGGTTGGGAAGACGTTTACCTGATTGCAGGGCGGCTACTGCGAGGAAGTCACCCGATATGGCCGGATATGGATTTTGAGGCACTCGCAGGCCAACGTCGAATGGAAGGCGAGACAAGCCAATGCATTCCAGCTGCTGTGCTCAAGCAGCACGAATCGCAAGCAGTGGGGTTTCTGCACTGACAGAACTGGACTCTGCCACTCTGGGCGGAGGTGATGGTGCTGTGGAGTTGTGAGGGACTGGAATGCTTCCAACAGGGCATCCATGGTCACCCGAGTCAACCGCACTATTTACGATTGCATTGTTTTTGCATGTTATTGCTTCTTGCCTTATCTTTTGCATATATCTGGCTCTACGGGAGCTGGATTGGTTTTCTCTTCTTCTTGCTTCCCTTCTTCTCTCTTCCTGGACCCTTACCGTATCAAACGCTCTCCATCCCGGTGATCCAGGCCCAAAAGGCCAAGAGAGAAGAGAGAGAGAGAGACAGAGAGAGCACGGGCCAGACAGCAAGCCCTTGGCTCTTGGGGACGCTGCGCACTGCGGCTGGAACTTGGCTCGTGTCAACCAGAACAACCGAAAAGATATTCGACTTGTTTTTTTAACTGCAAAACGGGACTTGCGAGAAGATAATCGGCCAACTGTTAGCTGCTCAATCTACCGACTTCGGAGAGGAACAGCTCCTGCAACTGCACAGTCACACGTTACACAGCAGCAGCGACGTCAGCGCCGTCAGCGCCGTCGACTCGACAACTCGAAATCTTGTTTACCTCGTCGCCTATCACAGTAACCTGACTGGACTGACTTTACTTGTGGCACTGTTTTGATTCTCCACCTCGCCATCCCTGCTATCCTGATCGACCACCTCTACCTCTACACATTGTCAATAACAATAAAAAAAAGAGACATTCGAAAGTCTTCTAAGTCTTCTGAATTAATCAACTCGACTTCTTCCGTCCCGCCAACAATCCCTACCAGGCACCAGACAATACCCTCCCTGTCCGAGGATCTCCTCCCTGTCCCGCCCGAAACAATATCACATCATGCTAAGGAACTCTGCCTCCGCACACCCAGATCTTCCACCACAGCACCACCGCGGATCTCCCTACCCCATTCCGGACGAGGAGGACCATGGATACCAGGCTCCACGTCAGCAGCACGAACGCAGTACCAGCAGCACCAGTACCATAGCTAGTCATCCACACCGAGAGAACGCCTTCAACGCGCCCCGTCCGTCTCTCCTCCCTTACCAAGAATACCACAGCGGCTTCACCGATGACGATCTGGCCTCCTCCTCGCCACTCTCGCCTTCCTCCTACAGCCACCGCCGCCAGACCTCCTTCTCCAACCTGCTGCCCCTGGCCCTCAGGAACCGCACCCCCTCGCCGACGCGCAAGACGTCCGTCCTAGCAGCGGGAGGAGGCGACATGCCCTTCACAGGCGACGGCCGAAGCCGGCCAGGCACCGCCGCTGGCTCGGAGAGCAGTCCCCGCGGCCTCGCCGGCTGGCTGAGCGGCGCGACGACGGCGGCCGCCGGCAACCTGTCGTCGCGGATGGATTCGCGCACAACACCCGACGTCACGCCGACCAGGCTGCGCAAGAACACAACCACCACAACCACACTAGACAACAGCGCCACGGCGGAAACAACACCCTCAGCAGCCTCGCGCTTCATGTCCGCCCTCTCCACCCGCCTCACAACCACCTCCCAACCACCACAACCACCACCACCACCCCACCCCTCCCTCGACTCCGACCCGCTCTACAACCTCGACATCGAGTCCGCCCTCTTCCCCTCCTCCTCAGACCGGGACGCCTTCTCCCCCGCAGCCTTCAAGAACCTGCACCTCAACGCGGCGGGTCTGCTGTCCCGCTTCCAGGCCGCATACCGGTCCCTCGCGCAGGCGGCTCGGGAGGCCGAGTCGCTGCGGGTTGCGGAGCGCGACGAGCTCGAGGAGGCGGCCACGCGCGCCGCGCACCTCAAGATGCAGCTCGAGGGCATGGCGCGGCGCGCCGCCGAGCAGGAGGAGGCGATGAGGCTGCTGGTCGAGGAGCTGGGTGCCGAGCGGAGGGGGAGGGAGGAGGAGAGGGTTTTGAGGCAGCGGGCGGCTGCGGCACGGGCCCTGGGTGTCAAGGAGCAGCAGCAGCAGGAGGAGGAGGAAGGGGAGGAGTGGAGGGAGAGAGAGGGAGAAGCAGGCAAGAGGAAGAGCGGCGGGTCGGGCGAGAGCTGGGGCGAGACGGACGAGGAGGAGAGCGAGAGCGTGGACGAGAGCGTGTTCAGCCGCAGCCGGAGCCCGACCACCACGACGGGCACGGTGGACGGCGGCAGCGTCGTCGACGTGCCGGTGGGAGTGCTGAAGAGCGGGACCGGGACTGTGAGGGCGCAGGCGCAGCGGGGCAGCACGCAGATGAGCACGTTCCAGAAGATCTTCAAGAACATCGCCGGGGACGTCGACGAGGTGAGCGGGTGCAGGAACTGCCAGGGCAAGGACGCGAGCGTGGCGTGGGACACGGTCAGCCTGCTGCGGGACGAGAACAGGCACCTGAAGCAGCGCGTGGGCCAGCTGGAGGTCGCGGTCGAGGGGGCGCTGGACATGGTGAACGGGCTGGGGCTGTGAGTGGCTGGCTGGGCCACACGGGTGGCATGAGAATAGTGGATGGATGACCTGCAGATTGGGCATAACGGAGCGGCTATCATGGCGTTGGCAGTACATTAGACATATTACTTTGGTACTCGTGTACGCATCGGCATGTTGTGGTTAGAGACTCGGCATAGAAGGGGTAGATTGGCTATATAAGACCAGACACATTTTGTTGACAAACTCGGGAATCAGGGGCTGTGTTGCCCGTTATATACACAAAACGTGCACGCTCATACAAACCCACGCTGATGCAAACACAGTCACACAGACACACAGACACACAGACACACAGACACGGAGCACTGGAAACCAGGTGTGCAGACAAAAGTCAGCATGTCTTTTGGACTACCGCCACACAAACTCCTCCCGAGAAAGTCGCGCCAAGTAATATACACCCCGGACCAGTCGCTGTCCGTCATGCAGTCCGTCCATTGGTCCTCCCACGACAGCCACATCTATAGCGGAGGAAAAAAGAACCAGATCTAAGGGTCCTCGTCCGCGATGCCATTTCACCTTTCCCACAGCGCCACCTATGCTCCAAGAACGGGGTATCCATCGTGCCACCAACACTCTTTTTATTTTACCCGAATCGAGTCGGATCGAATCGAGTCGGATCTAGCCGAATCGAGTCGTCCAACTTTGTCCGTCGCCTTTTCACAACCGCCACTCAGTAACACGGCCACTCAGTAAAACGACTCGACCATGGTATCCTTCATGCTGGTGTTGATATTGCTCGGCCCGGCACCTTCGCCAAGCCTGAACACGCTCTCGATGACGCTCAGCTCGGGGGCGGTGGTGTCCAGCCCCGTGACGGCGAGCCAGTCGTTGACCACCATGCCGCCGCCGACAACATTGCTGCCGCGGTTGACGGAACCCGCCACCAGCGGCACCTGCAGCAGGGAGCTCAGCTCGTCCTGGTCCTGGACGCTGGTCTTGGGGTGCACGAGCCCGCCCTGGTTCGAGAGCGCCATGTAGCTGCCCACCAGCACGTTGTCGGCCACCGTCTGGCGGAAGACCTCGACGCCCAGCACGTCGGCGATGATCTCCTCGGTCTCGCGCTCCAGGTCCGGGTGGATCAGGGCGATGTGGTCGTTGGCGACGATGACGTTGCCCAGCGCCGAGAGGCGCTCCTCGATGCGCTGTATCCGCACGTCGTCCGGCAGGCTGTTGCGCAGGTGCTGCAGCTCCTGGTCCGTCGTGGTGGTCGGGACGAGGAGCCCCTTACGGTTGCCGGCTGTTAGACGGCCGATGATGCGCGTGCCCGCGATGGTGGTCCGGCAGATGGGGATGACGTCTTGCAGCTCGGCCTCGAAGACGCTGTAGAAGTTCTCGCTCGCGCCGGTGGCGACGAGGGCGTAGGAGTTTGTGAGGGTCGCGAAAACACCAACCCTGTGGATGTGGTTAGCAAATGTGCTTCGAGATACAAGGTATTTGTAGATATTCTCTAGATATATCGTGGCATGGCGGGGTTTCATTGGCGATGCAGATGGTGGGGCAAGGCTTACTCGTTGGAGTTTTCAAACTGTGCTCGAACCGCCATGATGTGCTCGTGTCTCTGCCGCTTGATTGTCTGGAAGTAGTATAACTGTAGTGATGAGGGGGGAGAGAGGAGTGTTCGAGGTGTTCGGAGCTCGTTCTGTGCTGTGGTTTGTGTCGTTTTGGTGGTGAATGTCGAGAGATGGAAATTTTCGTCGACAAAGGAAAGAGCGAGCTGTGGTCAATTATCATCATTCTTGGAGCGCCGGAGGTGTGGCGTGAAAAGGTACCTCACCTCATGTACCTCGCCGTACCTTGCCTTTATGACTAAGCCAGCTGCAGGCCTGAACTTCAGTAAGGGGACCACTCACAGGGCCATGACTCAATCCCACAGCGGTCTAATTAGCTGCAGCTTCTGCAGCTTCTGCAGCATTGCCACTGTCTAGCGAATGAGTTCACTATGACTCTTACCGCTGCTAACCTATTCCGAGACTGAACAGCTCAAGAAACTCGAGAGAATGTCTGAGCCTCGGTTCTATGGTAAGATCTGCACTGTTCGGTTGGATATTGCCCTTGGAGTACAGTATTAGGTTGGAATGAGTGAGTCAACAGTGTTGCAAGGATATGCACCTGATATACGCACTTTCTATACTAGACGTGGAGCTTGTAGGCGTCTGATATTGCAGTCCAGCTCACAACCATTGATTCGAGGTACAATACCGCTTGACCTGCTCTCCCTTATTCGGGGACTATCTCCAGTAAAACACTTCGCCAACAGAGACATGCTCGTGAGTCCGTAGACAACTAGAACCGCCACGCAGATGCAATAAAACCCCAGATGCATGAAAATCGCACAGATCCCACACCGTAACGCCCTATCCACCCACACCTTGGCGCCTAATCAACTGTCCGTCCGCCCATACATCCCAGCCCGATACGCCTCGAGTACCCCAACAGACAAACACGTTACCGGTACTCGACGTCCGGCACGTATCTCGGCCCCGCGAACCCCTTCACCGTGATGCCCTGGATGTCGATGTTGGCCCCGTTCTGCGAGCTCCACATCTTCAGCAGCATGAACCGCCCGCTCACCGGCGGGTCGAACCGGATGGTGCACTTGTTGCGGTCCTCGCGGATGTGGAAGTGCACCAGCGGCGTCATCAGCTCGCCGCCCACCGCCCGCACCGCCTCCTGCGTCGCGATCTGCGACGCCTCGCGCGCCTCCTGGAGCGACCTGCTCACGCCTACGCCGTCCCCTTCCCGCGCCGTGCCCGTGCCCGTGCCCGCCGGCCGCCGTCTGTCGTAGCTTCCTCCTCCGCGCGTCACCTCGTCGAACGCCCCCCAGCCGCCGCCGCCGCCGCCGCCCGCGTTGGTCTGCACCCACGCGTCGCCGCCCTCGTCGCTGTCCTCGCTGTTCTCGAAGGGCAGCACGCCTATCCGGTTCGGGATCTGGAGACGCCCGTACGACCGGCTGCGCCGCAGGCCGCCCGTGTCCGCCCCCTCGGCGGCGGCGGCGTCGTCGTCGTTGCTCCACTCGCTCGTGATGATGAACGGCGGAGGCGGCAAGGTGAACTCGTGCGGGAGCTGCGCTATCTGGCTGCGGCTCCCCGGATCCATCATGTCGTTGTCGTCTTCGTCGTCGTCGTCGCCGTCGCCGTCGCCGTCGCCGTCCGCGTCTCCGTCGAAGTCAAGCTGGCCGCCGCCTCGGTGGTGGCTGTCGTAGCTCTGCGCCCACACCGGCGGTACCCTCGTGACCCGCGTGCCGTCGTCGCTGTGCCGGAGCGAGTAGACGGCTGGTAGGGCCGGGACGGCCCTGTTTTCCCTCTCTGCAGCCAGCCGGTCTACGTCTCGGCCGGTGAGATACTGGATTTGATACTGGGCCGTCCGGTTGAAGAGCTCGTCCGCGTCCATGGCCATGAACACCATGCCTTCTCTTACGCTTTTTCTTGGTTTTAGCAACTTTAACGACGACACATTGTGGAGCACGGGAGGGAGTGCTTACGGTGAGGAATAATTAGATCCCGGACCCTTGATTACGAGTTCGGAGAGGCTGAAGACTGTCGAGCCCTGGTGTCGCAGGACGATGTTGCAGCGGTTTCCCTTGGTACAGTACACGGAGGTGTCGTTCTTCAGGATGTTCTCCGCGGCATACTCGAGTTGGTTCGAGTACATGCCGCCGTCGCAGCTCACGAGCTCCATGGTCAGCTGGCCGGGCTCGGACTGGCCGTACTTGCCGTACCGGAAGCCACGGTATACCTGTGCTGCCAGACCCGAATCTAACCGCCGCCGCTTGGCTCTGCGGCCCTCGTCGTGGAGATCGAGGTTGCGCAGGGGCGGGGACATGTCCCGGGGCGGCATCGTCGGCAGTATGGGGGCGGTGTCTGTGAAATCGAGCAAGGTCCGCAGGTGAGAGTTTGCGTCCTCCAGACGCTCCAGACTGTCGGCGCTGGAACTGGCTGCGGGGCTCCTGTTGTCCGTCGTCATCAGACGTCGGTATCTCTCCATCCTCAGGTCCGCCCAGCGTAGCCGCTCCCGCGGGTTGTCTGTCGACAGGAGACGACGCGAGCCCAGGGACCGTAGGGGCGGGAGTGAGGGCGCGTGGGATGCGCTGGTCGAGCTGGTCGGCGGCTCTGCGGACCGCAGGTCGTCCAAGGCGCCGGTAGATGTTGCCTGTGGGCTGCGGGTAAATCTCCTGCGCAGGTCCCTCTCCGAGCCCGAGGACATGCTGCTGCTGCCTTGGGACCGGGCAGCGGGAAGTTCTCGGCGGACACGGTCGACGTTGCGGTGGAACCTCTCTATAGCCCTGTACAGTTCTCCGGACGGGCTGACGGTGGCCGTGGGCGGCCGGTCATCGAGGATGGAGTGGATGATCTCGTTGGCGATGCGGTAGCGTCGTGCGTTGTCCAGCGGCGGTTGGTGAGGAGGAGGGCTTTCAGACTAGCAAAGGATTCGTTAGAGACGAGTTCTGGGTTGTGGGAAGAGCACAGCACCAAGGAGGGCAAGGGTATCTATCAGGAGAACCTCATATGCGACGAGTCCAAGTAAGCAAATGTGGGGGAAATGGTCGTGGCACCGGAGGTAAGAGGGGAAATTCAAAGAGGCCCCGAGTCCAGAGGTGAAAATGCAAAATAGCAAGGCTCGGACTACTTCACGGTGGGAAGGAAGCAAGGCAAGGACGACGGGACTGGCTCACCATGAAGCGATAAGGACTCCAGGTCGGTGAAATGGCAGTTGGTGGGAGCGACTTCCGAGCCCAGAATTCTGAAGATTATGTTCTTCTGTTCGAGTCGAAATCGTACTTTCAAAGTTTGGCAGGCAGCAGTGGTATCTTGCTATCAGCAAAACCTTATGGTGGAAGTGGGAGGAGGTGCAGAATTGACGGTGTTGGAAAGAGGTACGAGCAAAGGATCATGATGCGACGAGGGTTGACTGGCTCGTGGTACGAATCCAAGAACATGAGTGCTGTGAATGGGCCTAACTGGCTTATTACTGCCCCAAACGGCGGGGTTACAGCACCAATAGCGTCTTGGTGGTGTGTGTGCCCCGACTCAGGTCTCTCCGGCAGAGGAAGAGGTGGGCTACCTTACGGTAATTGCTAGGAGTTACCGAATGACCTCATCAGAATGCACCTAAAACCGGCGACTAGAAGCCCGCAGACGGGGTACCTCTTAAACACGCATTAGCCGTACTAAAGGCACTGTACCCTTTGCCTCTCCGTTTTCCGCCTTAGGAAACCACCACCTAACTCACAGTACTGTGTAGACTCTCCCCTAGACTTAGGGTACCTGCCTCGTCCAGGTTCAACCTCAGATACGTATACGGCAGTGAAGCTGAAACGAAACACCACTCATATTCTTGCTTCTTCTTGGGAAACCGGGTTCATATTCGTGCCTGTCTGCTGAACTGTGAACTGTGAACTGCGTCTCATGCTTGATAGTTCCGTCCTTTTTTACACGCGTCTCCACCGAGTCACTTAACCTGGAAAGTCCCCTTGTGAGGGTCAATTCTCACCGTCTTGAACGTGAACTTTGACCCTCAAACCAAAACAGAGTCACAACACATCGCCGCCCACTCACTCGCACATCTTTTGTACGCCGACTCTCCCAGACATCATGGCGTCAAACGGAACGGCAATCCCGCACACTGCGGCAGCCGATGCCAGCAACGGAGCAGCACCAGCACAGCCCTCCACCAGCATAAGCAATGGTAAGACTAGACTCACCATATCTTAACTCCTTCAGACTGCTAACACAAGAAATACACAGACGAGATCGCCCTCTACGACCGCCAGATCCGTCTCTGGGGCATGAAGGCGCAGGAGAAGATCCGCAACGCCAACATCCTCCTCATCACCATGAAGGGCCTGGGCAACGAGATCGCCAAGAACCTCGTCCTCGCGGGCATCGGCGCCCTCACCATCGTTGACCACGAGCTCGCGTCCGAAGTCGACCTGGGCGCCCAGTTCCTCATCACGGCCGACCACGTCGGCACCAACCGCGCCCTGGCCGCGAGCGAGGCCCTCCGCCGCCTCAACCCCCGCGTCGCCGTGACCGTCGACACGGACGACATCCGCGCCAAGGGCCCCAGCTACTTCGCGCCCTTCTCCGTCGTCATCGCCACGGACCTGGACTCCAGCACCCTCAACGTCATCAACACCGCCACCCGCCTCAACAACCGGCCCTTCTACGCCGCCGGCTCGCACGGCATGTACGGCTTCATCTTCGCCGACCTCATCGAGCACGACTACGTCATCGAGCGCGCGAAGAGCAACGTCACCACCGCCCTCAGGGCCGAGTCGCGCACCCGCTCCGTCATCGCCGTCGCCACCAAGAAGGACGACGACAAGGTCGAGCAGGTCACCAAGCGAGAGCTGTATAGCACCTGGCTCCTCGCGTCCGACGTCGCCCCTCTGCCGGTCGAAATCACCTCCTCCCCGCGCCGCCGCCGCGCCGTGACGCCGGCCCTGTCCTGCCTCCGCGCCTTGTGGGAGTTCACGCAGCTGCACGACGGCCGCCTGCCGAGCCAGGGCAGCCACGACGACCTGGCCCAGTTCACCCTGCTGGCGGGGCAGAAGCACGCCGGCCTCGGCCTCCCGAGCGAGACGCTCCGGAGCGAGACGCTGCGCAGCTTCCTGCAGAACGTCGGCGGCGAGGTGGCGCCCGTCACGGCCCTGCTGGGCGGGCAGCTGGCCCAGGACGTCATCAACGTGCTGGGCCAGAACCAGCAGCCCATCCAGAACATGGTCGTCTTCGACGGCGAGCAGATCGAGGCCAGCATGTACGCCCTCCACTGCGAGGGCGAGCTGGGCGCCAGGCTGCTGCTGTCTGCCGGGCCGCAGGCGATGAACGCCGCCGTCGCTAACGGGAATGGTGTGCTGATGCCGCTGGCACCGCCGGAGCACGTCGTCGTCAGCTTGGATTAGCCCGGTTGATTTTTCTTTCTCCCCAAACTTTGCAAGCTTCTTTTGGCCATGGTTTTTGATCGGATTTCCTGGGTGCTTTTGGCCGTCAGCTGGAAAAGAAGACTCTCGATTATGGCAGGAGCATGGCAGACATATTACGTCGGAAAGTCCAGTTAAAAAGTTTTGTATCTGTAACAGGTTTTTTTTTTTTTTTTCTTCTTTCTTTCTGGCTTCGGTGGTTGGAAGTGAACACGGAAAGTTCACTGGCGTTTTAAAAGGGGCAGGGCTTGATAGGGGTCATGGTTGCGAGCCATGAGATGAGATACCAGGAATACATTTGACTATTTGGCTTCCAGTTACTTGTGCTGTTTTCTTTTTGTCCTGTTCTGTTTTTTTTTTTCGGTATCTAAAGATTTCTGTGAGGGACAAGATTGTCTTGAGAGTTGATATCACTAGAGACGGAGGGGGCACAGATCGCCTGACACATGTATCAGAGGACAAATAAGAGCCACTTGAACGAGATAGTTTCTACGCCTCGTGCTATTCCGTGCTCCAAGCCATGTCTACGGCACTTGGCACCGGACAGAACGGACATAAGTCACGGTCGTCTCCTTCAAGGTCCGGAACGTCCTTGTAGAGTCCGTGAGACTCTAAGAGAAGTCAGATCCGAGGAGTAGCTGCTTCCACAGGGGGGACGTCCAAAGACTAAGCTGCCTCCGGTGCTAGCTTAGGCTCGAGCAATGACGGGAAGCGGAGAGGTGGAGGGACCATCCAGTGGTTGAGCGAGGCCGTGTTTGGAATGTAGTCAAATCCAGAAAACAAAAAGGCTATAATCTCTGCATCTCGTAGACACAGTGCTCTCCAAACCTCCTTGCGTTCGTGAGCTTTACCTTGGCCCTGGACTTGAGCAGGCGACAGACTCTGAGTCCTCGCCGCCGTGTTAAGATAGAACGGGAAGGGGCAGACATGGTAAGATTGCTACTTACTCGCATACGAATCAAGAGCCCTGATAATGTCTAACAACTCTAGACAACCACCTGGGACTAGTTCGAGCTTAGGGAGATTGCAGTCTATGATGTATTAAATCGATAGCTCCATTACTTCAAGGACATTGGTACGAGTATGGGGAGAATACGCAAGGACGAAAATAAGGTATTACCTAGTGTAGGTATAGTAAGGAAAGCTAACTCTTATCGAAGTAGTATCTCCTTATACTCTGCATCCCTTTTCCTCTTCCGACCTTTGGAAATAGTGGTAGAGTGATTAGTTATAGTTGACGACTAAGTTTGAGACTGGGTTGTACACTGGTTCGCGATGTGTCTTGTAATATATTATATGTTCGGAAGGAAACTGACGCCGACTTAGTTACATTCGAACAGTAAATCAAGTGTATATCAGAGGAAGAAGAGTCCACGTTAAGGAAGAGATAGGACTGGCTGGCGATGGTTACATTGGCGCATGCAGTGTTGGAGTTGAACTTGGGCGAACGATTTCTGTGGTATATATGTGGTTCTCTGTCTCTTTAGAGGTGGCGACATGGTGTCGGCTGGTATTGAAAAGGGGGTCGATGTATTTCTCTGCGTGGCTTCAAGGAATGAGGCAGTTAGAGCCTGGAGCTTATGATCACTTGTCTGAACGATCCAAGAGAGAAGAAAGAAAGGAGTCACGGAGGTCTCCAGTGATTTAAGTACCCTAGGGAACCGGCCTATTCTATAGGTTCTTCTTGAAGTCCCCTACTTATCAAAGTGCTCCTTTGTTTCCATGTAGACATCTCAGGCCGCTGGTCTGATTCCTGCGAACTTTAACAAACAGCAGTGATCTATTGCTCGTATCTCCACAGGATTTCTAGTCCTGAGCCCAGTGCAACGCCATTGCATGTGTAGTAACCATGATCACACCAAAGAACTCCCATCAGCCGCACAGTTGAGACTGTGAAACAATGCCATCAATGCCCGCTGCAGTCGCGAGTAGAAAAACAAGGCAGGTGCTCTGGGTCTTTGGCAACATATATTCTGACTTAGTGTTCTGAACCCGGCCGATGATCTGCTGGTTCTGGGCTTCAAGCTGCCGAATTTGGAGTACGATCTGCTGGTTCTGGGCTAAGAGGTGTTGCAGTACTTGGCCTTGTTGGATGGGTTCGACACTGGCAAGATGAGGGATTTCGGTTTGTAAGTAACACAGTATAGCTGCCTGTATCTGATACGTCGAGCAGTCCTCCTCCCCCCCCCTTCTTTCTCTTCTTCCCCTTCTCCTTCTCCACCGGCTTCGGACAGCCCGTGGGCAGCGGGGTGGTTGCTCGGCCAGCGCGACGCTGCGGTCAGACTTCGCTGCCTTGCGCAGAGGCTGGGGAGAGGTGGGTGGTGGTGGTGGCCTGGTCGGTGGACTTTGCGCTCGTTAGCCGCCGGCGCCGCATCAGCCGAGCCCGGGGCAGCCAGCTTTCCGGCGTCTCGTCCGCTCCGTTTCCATTGGCCCTGTCCGCAATTTGGCCCTGGCTCTGGAAAACAATGGTGGTGAAGTCCGGGCTTGGTGACCAGCGAGGAAGGATCTGGGGTGCTGGTGCTCTTCCAGGGTCGGTGTGGCCGTCGTGGTCTTCGTTGTTGTTGTTATTGTCGTCATTGTCGAAATGGGCGCTCGGCTGGACCGCTATGTCTAGGGTGGCGAAGTCGGAGATGATCGATCCTACCAGCGGAGCGCGGGAGGGTAGGAGGCGGCTGTGGCTGGGCGAAGACGGGAGGAGAGGGCAGTAGTGGAGCAGGCGAAGTGGAGAGGTTGTTCCTGCCCTTGCCTTGGGGTGGTCTTGCCCTTCGGCGATTTCTTTTGGCTTGACGACATGACGATCGGGTTGCCCGCACTGAGGCCCGGGCTTTCGTTGCGGAGGGGTGGTAATCGGCTGGCCTTCTTCGAGGTTCGAGTCGTGCTGATCATCAGGATTACCACCCCCATCAACCACGTCAAGTCAAGATCAGCCCATTCCACGCCTTCATGTCCGTAAGCTCCTCTGTCTTGTCCACGTCGACCGCGAAAAGACAGCTTCACATGCCCACATCACAAGTGCAGAAGCCTGCGGCATGTCGCTAGTCATAGTATATCCATAATACTAATGCTGGGCGGCCCTCCGGCCGAATGCAAGCCTGCTGGACCGGACACTCCTGGTCCGCCAGAGAAAACAAACGCTGATGATTGTATGCCCCTCAAAACAACAAACGAAAAAGAAAGGAGCAAGAAACAAAGCAACCGAAACGCCGCCGATGATACACTCACACAATACTTCAACATTCGGGCCACCGCCTGCCCATCCTCCCGCTCAACGTCCCTCCCACACCCACCCCTCCCCCTCCCTCACCCTCCTCCACTCGTACCCCGCGTATCGTACACCTTCCTCCTCCTGCCCTCCATCATCACCAGCCGGAACTGGCGCAGCCGAACCCTCTCCTTCCCCCTGCACAGGAGGAGGAGGAGGAGCCGCAGCCACCACCACCCCCCGGCGCCGCGTCCGTCTCGGCGGACCATTCCGACCACCAGCCGCCGCCGCCGCCGGCCTCGCGGCCGCGGCCTCCTCGACCCGCCGCTCGTGGTACCGGTGTGGGTGCTCGCGCATCCGGACGACGTTGTCGGGCCCCGCGACCCGCCACACGTCTCCGCCCCCCGCAAAGGAGGAAGGCGCCGCCGTCTCCTTCTTCTTCTCATCCTTCTTCTTCTCATCCTTCTTCTTCTCATCCTTCTTCTTCTCATCCTTCTTCTTCTCATCCTTCTTCTTCTCATCCTTCTTCTTCTCATCCTTCTTCTTCTCATCCTTCTTCTTCTCATCCTTCTTC